>JMFS01063890.1:0-25781 GCA_000699545.1 Podiceps cristatus
AAAACTCATAGCATGCTACAAGTATCTTGCTGGGTGGTATACAAACCTAACACAGGGAAACAAGGGAGCACTGAGCATGAGAGAACTTCCCAGAAACCATGAGAGTTTGGTTACAAACTGAATTCTCAAACTCCAGATACTTGCTGGTTCCTAGATGGTGAAAAGCCATTGGGATCATTCTTTGTTGCACTTTAAAAGACCAACTTTGGATGTAGCTATTGCACCTCTTCATTTATATGGTGTATCACAGTGGTGGTACCTGTCTGTATGAACACAAAGAACACACGGAACAGACAGCAGAGGGTCCCAACACCAGGACCCAAACTTCTCCTCCTTGCCTCTTCTCAGCCTGGTATAAGGCTGGCTCTCACATTCTCCTCCATGGCTATATACTATGTGGGGCCATCTCAGCTGGTCTCTTAATATCACCTTTCTGTGACAGGGTGTTAATGCTAACAACTCCTGTGCAGAAAAGATCCGGTGACTTTGGCATCAGAAACAAGATAACAGTGTTAATTTGAACTATGCTTCTGCATTGTGTAGTTTCCAGATGTGAAGACTGGGAGCTGACCAGTGCAGACTCTTTCAGCTCCTTTTTGGAAGTGTCTTGTCCTCTGGGTCAAAGCAGACACAGTAATTCTGCAAGCAGATATAACTGATGTCATATAAAGCCTGTACTTGCAGGTCCCAGAGAAAAATAACCATCAGGAAGAGATGCACCTGAGTCAAAGCAACATCTTACAGTGAGGGAGGCATGGCCATCACAGAAGAAGCAAGACTAAAGCCCTAACTGCTTAGAGTCTCAAAGCCCTGCTTGAACACTGTATCATCAGATGCCTCCTTTGCCCTCTTTTTTAAATAAAGCAGGGGACCAAGGGGGGAAAATACAGTTAGTCAAACTGAATACTTGCCACAAATAGTAAAAGAGCACTGAGGAAAGGTGATAATAGTTACATGCTTCACACATTCACTGAGGAGTCTGTGTGTCCCCAAAACACACTGCTATTCAAAAAAAAAAAAAAATCAGGTGGAATAATTCCAACATACATTCAAGGAAGACTGAAGGAATCATCAGCTGGATGGATAAGCAGGCAGAAAACAAGCTGACAGAGCTTAAGTAGGTTAGAAGAGTCAAAATACTCTCATAGGCTCCAAACAAGAAATTAATGTACAGCCTCACTAATTCTCCACATCCTATCTACCCAATAGCATCAGCTGTACCAACCAGATCATCTACCAGGAAGTCATCTCCTCTGTAACTCTCTGAAACATTTAACAAGACTTACATCTTCTCCCTTGCTGGCTTATTTTTCATCTGCTGCAGGGAAGTCAGTTATCCCACCCATTCCCACAGACTGCTCAACCAGAACAATCAGAAGGGATACCCAAGAAAACAGAGATGTCAGAAGCAAAATATATCTTCAGCCATACTCTTCTGCTTTTCAAATTATGAATTTCACTGTATGCAGAGTTCTTCCTATACCCACATCAGTACATTTTTCTCCTTTTTTTCCCCCAAAGAATCCATCATCTGCTCTATCTCTTCAGCAAAAAAGGTTCTCACCATTTCCAGCAGCTTTCTTGTGGAACTCTGTCTTTCAAATCAGTCCTGACACAGAGGCTGAGTACAGACTCTGAACACCCTTCCCTGCTCTTAAGCCCTGTACTGTCTCTCTCCCTCCTCACCCCCATTTACAGAAATCCAGCAAGATGCAGCTAATTTATGCAAAGCCCTGAGCCCTCCCAAGCAAAGCGCTAGAGCCTGTGCTACAGAAACAGTAAGTGCCTGAGGAATCAGTAAGAACAATCAGGCAGGAGACTTCTGAAGCCACCAGTCACTCACGTGGGGAGAGTCTTTAGCAGGTTCTCACGTAGCTCCAAAGTCACCAGGTTTGCCAAACTGCAAGAGAAAAGGGAGTGAGAAAGCCAGATTCACTGAACAGGGCTTCAGGGATACAAGCAGACGTTCTTATCTCTTCCCTTGGGACCACCCCTCATGGCCTGCACAAATGCATATACAGGAGTGTGTACACACGAATGGATATGACAGGGGAAAACAAAAAAACAAGGATGATCTTCCATGGATTCTGATGAAGGTGATCCTTTATTGCAAAATCATAGGAAAACACCACTGTGCCCAAACTCAGGACAAGGAAACATGGTATCACATAAAGGATTGTCTGCCCAAAAAGATAAAATCCCTCACATGTAAAAAGCCAAATCCCATGGGAAGGGCCCTGCATCCCATGGGCTTTGCCTTGGCCATGTGCTAGCAGGATAAATCATTTTAACATCATCGGACAGACCACACTTGTTTGGAAAGAGGCAAACAGGCACTCATAAAAAGGAAAGATAGAAGATTTGAGAAGCCCGGATGCACTCCTTACTTGTGCCAAACACCACAGAGGAGGAAAAGCAGCTGAAACCAGGAAAAGAACCTTTTTTAAAAAGCTTGTCTTTTAACAAGAATAATGCTTAGAGGTGCTCACACAGTGCATTCAGTACAGTGGCTTAGAGGTGCTCACACAGTGCATTCAGTACAGTGGCAAGCTGTAAATGGGACAGCACGATCTTCCTCTCCTAAGTCCTGCTAGCGTCGCCACCCCAACAGCATGGTGCCCTGTTCCCAACCCTCCTCCCCATTATGAGGAACAGGGGCATACTCACTTCCCAATGTCATTGGGGAGACTCTGCAGGGACACGTCATTCAAGGCTAAATGGCCTAGGCTCCGCAGCTGTGTGAAGCCCTCTGGAAGCCTGTGAAAGCATGACAGAACAAACCACCGTTAATTCTGTGCACAAACAAGCCCTAAATTCCTCAGTTAAATCCCCAAAAAGCCAGTCTTATCCCAATTGGTATCAACATGTGGAAAGGAGAAGAGCAGGAACCAACTCCGACCCTGGCTCCTGATCCAGAATACGCCCCATTTCCAAGATAATACTCCCTTGAACCAAAGTCACTACATGTCCAAGTGTGCTAACTTGGCTCTGCAGCACTTGAGCACGAATCCCAGACTAAACTATGCTGTGTGATCATTTAAACTTGGAAGCAGGGAGAGCTACCAAGTAATCCAAATGCCATCTAAGAGTATTTCTAAAGATAACACTGCAGCATTCCCTGGGACCAAGCAGTATCACCTTAAGAGCTCCAAGGTGCAATAGACCATACAGTTCCTGGAGCTTCCCTGCCCCACTACTCATGACACACGTCTTGCAACTCTGGGGCACAGAAAGACTCTGACAAATAACTTCTAGTGTAGAAGTGCTGGTCATTCCCGTGGTACCGAGATTCTCACCAACTAAAAGCTTGTCCCATTCCGGCAATGTTTGGAACCACAAGAGGGAAGCAGAGAGTTAAATCTATTTAAAGTGTGACTTGGGCAGCACTTGCCCAGGAGCACAAAAGACAGTTGGCACCTGGAGTCAGGCTGGCATCTCCAGGGAACCTGGCAGCCAACGCAGCAAGACACCAGTGCCTGAAAGCATGGCTCACCCAGGCAGAGGACCCACACTTAAAATCCCAAAACATTATGGATTCAGAGCTGTAGAGACAGAAGAATGAAGAGAGAAGGCAGAGCGCCCCATTCTTGGACACAGCTCTAGGCTCTCAGATATCAGGGAAATCAACCAAACACAGAGTTCAAAGGATGGCCACCCTAAGCTGTAAAAAAGAAGACAGAGAGCAAAAATGACTCCCAGAGAGCAGAGGAGAGCATGCAGGCCTTTACTCTTTTAATACAACCAGCCCACATCCATTCTGATTTGTGGACCAGTGTGAAGGAGTGGGGAAGGAGTAACAAACTTATTCCAAGAGGACAAAAGTCCTCACCATTCACACCAGTGACAACAGTATGATTAAAGGCTTATCAGTCCAAGCCACAGACCCTGGGGAGGAGCGAGCACACACCAGCTCTTCCCTATGCTGAGTGTTCCACCTGTCAGGAGAGCAGACATCTGCAGGTCTTGGCAAAGGCAGGGTGGGTAATCCTAGGCTTTGACTTCAGCAGAAAACAATTACAAGATGAAGACCAGAGAAAGCTAGGGAGAAAGAGGAACTTTAACTCTCATTCTCAGCTGGACAAAAGGGTTGCATACACCTTCCTACCTGGAAAGGGGATTCCCACTGAAATCTGCGATTTCCAAGGATTTGCAGAATTTGATACTTTCGGGAATTTCTGGAATGTCTGGAAAAAATACAAGAAAGAAAAAGGAGGCTTGAGAAGAGTCTATCAGGCGGAAAATGGGACACCAGGTACTGGTGACAGCCTAAGACACAGTAAGACAACCGTATTTTCATAGCTCAGGACCCACGAGAGATCACTCTGCAGGACTGTGAAAGGGTACTGCCTCTTCCAGAACATGAGTGCATGAGGTCGGACTACTATACTGAGAGAAGCAGGGCTGTGGGGTACTGACTCCCCATTTAGCTTTGACCTTACCGTTACGGGAGATGTCCAGTTCCACCAGTTGCATGAAGTTGGCAACCTCAGGGGGAAGCCTCTGGATTTCATTGTCACTCAGACCCAGCTTGCGCAGGTTCAGAAGCCTAAAGAAAGGCTATGACAGGAGAGAACAAAACCGGGTCAGCAGCAGTTGTGTGGGAAACCTGTCTTCTCTGCTCAGCACAAACCTGAGCTTCCATCCCTGGAGACAACTGCCTTCTCTCATAACCTTTGTTCTGGTGAGGTCCACAAAGTGCAGCTACTGCACAAATGAGAACCCCAGTTAAGATCTACAAGAAACAAGGGTGAAAGGAGAAAGGCATTAAATGAGTTTAGCCTGATAATTCATTTAACATCTCTGTTATCCCACTGCTCTTCTCCCTCCCCTGTAGGATGCAAAACGGATGTTCCTCATTTCCTAAGATAACAGTTCATCTTAGGCATTCAAATACTAACATCAGAAGGAAGCCACTATAAAGCAGCTTGCCAACAGGTACTAGAGTGTTCATGAGCCTGGTCCAGAGAAGTCAACAAAGGAGAAACAGAAGAGGCCTTCCAGACCGAAGTCCTGTCCCTGCTGTCATACACACCTGCTGTACAGTGTATTTTGTCAGGACATCAGTGACAGGTCCCTACACCAACAGGGAAAGCATTTGTGCCACTTGTACTGGAAAAAGAAAAGGAGCAGGGAAACTATCTGTGGGGCCCAAATAACAAAGAATTAGAGAAGGAAAGAAAACTCCTTTCTAGAAACACCACAGTCATAGAAACGTTGACTGGAAGGGACCTCTAGTCTAACAACACCCAACTTCTCACATCTACCCGCATTCTCTGGCACCAACTATATGCACTATACATGGTAAACCGCAAGATTCAGCAATCATTCCCCTTCTATACACCAACAGCCTCTCTACGGCCTGTCTACTAAAGACAACATACTATAATTATCAACTGGACAAATCTTGCAGCTGCTTCTAACTATTGTCGTACATAGGATACTGGACAGGATGGAAACCAAGGCTGTGGTGTTTGCTGCATTTCCTGGATCATTTCAGGGTGCCTGGGAATAACAAACAAACAATATTGGGCTATGCAGAAAAACGAGACAGTTTTAAGAAGTTTACCCATAACCCACAAATAGACAAAGGCAGAGACTGTTCCATACACACGTAGTAACACTGTGTCTGTGATTATGCATTTGGGTTCTGCCACACTACAGACAAGTGCTCTAAGGCACCTCTAACAGTTTATGAGCTTTAGATGGCCAAACCTTAAGAACTGGTAACTCAACCCATGATGCAAAAGAAAGTAGCAATAAAGCTAGAAACACACTTGGGTCTATGACGTGACACACAGAAGCCACTTCTAATCCATGTAATCATCCTGTCTGTCCTACAGCAGAGGCAGAGGGAGAATTACAGCAAGCAACAGAAGGTGTGATTGCAGGATTACTTACAGATCAGAAAACATGTCCAGAGAGTCAGAGCTGCTTACACAGATCACAATGAGAAGGATCAAACAAGAATTTGAAGCCTGAACCTTCTTTCTCAGTTGTCTTTCCAGTAATGCATCTGCATAAAATGTTGCTAAAACAGACCACTCCAGGAAGAGATGTGAGGGTATTGAGATTTGCTCTAGTTCTGGGTGGTGGGACACCCACAACTGTCACTCGTAACATTACTAAGAACAATAATATAGACCAGACAAGGGAGAGGTAAGGAATGAAAAGATGATGCATAACCGTGACCAACAAAACACAGACCACAGAGAAGGTCTCACCTTCTCTCACCCTACTAGAAGGGATGAGGTCTAAGAATCTAATTTGAGAAGGTTTTTTTGCTGTAGATCAAAGCCTCTGCAATTTCCCATAGAGATGTCTCCGTCAGGAAGTGCTGCTGGGTACAAGCGCATGTTTGAGGGGCTGCAAAACACAGCACAGTCTTTGCTGTGAGATCGTCATACTTCCACATCACTCCCCATGCCGAAAGGGAGAAGTGCTCTGGGATGAACAGCAGTGATACAAAAGTCATACTCCTGATGTCCTGAAGTACAGGAGACCATAATAAGCAAAAAAAGAAGAAAGGGGGGTGGGGGGAGTAGTCCTCTTGACACCGGGCAGCCGAAGTTCTTTTTAATTCAGTTTATTTAATGCAAATCAGTTTAATAAGAAAGGAAGTAGGTGAAAGTCTAAATGACAACAAAGGCTCATGCCAGAGCAGGAGGTTTAGAGACTTGATTTGCTATTGTTTCCTAGATCCTTCTCCTAATTTTAGAATACGAGGAAATTCCAGGCAAGACATTGTGCTGACCTGCTAGAGTCCACAAGCTGGAAAATAACAAAAGGAATAGCTACAGTCCAAACTTTTAGCACTTCTGCCTACAGATTTTAGGCGGTCTCAAATTAGATGTGCAAACTTCTAAAAAAGAAAAAAAAAATCAGAATAAACTATGATAAAACAATGCTATATGTTGCACTGCAAGATATATAGGAAGCACTTATTAACACAATAGAGATTTAAAAGCTAACTATCTGCGGGGCAAACTGGTAGCTGTGAATGTTGACTTCAGTTTTGCTTACAGTTAAGTTTTACTTTCTTAGGTAGGCCATCAAAATAAAAACAACATAAAACTTCTTTGGCACAGCAGCTGTACCCATGCAGTTTATTACAATTTAACAGAACAAACCGCATAACAAGCCTTTTACTAGAGTAACTACCTTCCTGAAAGTAATCAGAATCTACATGCACACAGACATGCCTGTGAATCCCAGTGCAGACCAAGCCTCAAAATTAGGCTGTCATGACAATCTCACAATTCTTCCCATTCAATTAACTTTACTTCAGGGAGACATCTACTAAATATAATGTTCCAAAATATCTTGCTTTGTATGCAACTTTTTTATATCAGTTAAACAGCATTTCCCACCCCCAGCTTTTTTTTTTTAAAAAAAAAAAGGGTAACCAAAAAACTCCAAAACCTCACAGTGCTGACAGACTATTATCAGATCAGTGCACAAATTTCCATTCAGCAAACAGCAAGCCAAGAGTAGTGCATGCCACTTCTTAAGATTCAGTTAAGCTGGACTTGAGTAAAATGTTTTGATGTAACAAAAATTCAAGCTAGTCAAAAGTCATCAGTGGAAGTCACAAAAAAATAAATGCAGAATTACAGCATTCCCATTCATGAATTAAGATTTCACATTTGCAGAAAGTTTCACATTTGCAGAAAGGCCACGAAGATGATTAGAGGGCTGGAGCACCTCCCCTATGAAGAGAGGCGGGGGGACCTCATTGCAGCCTTCCAGTCCGTGAAGGGAGCGTACAAACAGGAGGGGAATCAACTTTTTAAAACTGTAGATAATAGCAGGACAAGAGGGGATGGATTGAAGCTGAAGGAGGGAGGGTTTAAATTAGATATTAGGGGGAAGTTTTTTACAGAGAGAGTGGCGAGGTGCTGGAACAGGCTGCCCAGAGAGGTGATGGATGCCCCATGCCTGGAGGTGTTCAAGTCCAGGTTGGACGGGGCCCTGGGCAACCTTGTGTAGATCTAGGCCAGGAGGTTGGTGTCCCTGCCTGTGCACCCCTACATGTGGGGTTGGAACTCTATGATCCTTGGGGTCCCTTCCAACCCAGACCATTCTATGATTCTATGATTCTACAAAGTTAAGCAGAACCCAAGTAAGCCACCATGTCTACTCTCACTACAAAAGCCTTCTTGTTAGTTGTTAGGTACCAGCCATCATTAACCCCTACCAACAGGGCTGCGTCAATGAAATGATGCTAGCTGAAGCACTGATACACCAAGTCTGCATCTTCCTTTGACAGATTCATGAATGTTTTTACTATAGCAGCACAGTTTTGCCAGTAGAGCATACCATTGTTTTCATAACCAGTCTAGTAGACTCAACTGCCATTGCATCATAGAAATGCAAAGGTAGACCAGCCCCGTGGAAGCAAATAAACAGACACTGGTTGTTCAGCTGCTCTTCAGAGATGGGACCGTCTTCAGAAATAAGCGCTGAAAAATGCAGGACGGATGTGCTTCCCATTAGGCCAGCAAAGTTTTCAGAAAACTAGCAAGCAGTCTAAGTTTGCCTTTATCTCTACTAGGACTACAATTAATGTGATATAAAATATGGCAACATGAAGAACTGATAAGACTGCAAACACTGTATCTAACATGATGCATATAATTTTCATTTCAGTATTTTGTGAACTGGGTACTTCAACTTGTGACTTCAACAGCCGAATGTGCAAAGCGAGACTGCACAAGAAATTCATTGGTGACACTGGAAATGAAGAACAAATCAATTTTAAAGTTGTTATTGGAACTAAGAGTGAAAACTTAAGCAAATCTCTCTTTGGGAACTGGCAACTATCCCTTTTTCTAATCAGTGTTAACCCTGTTTCATACAACTGGCAAAAACAAAAGGTCACAAATTTAGCACTATACTGAATGTCTCTATTGAGATGAAAGACACACAACTTCAATATTTCCTGAATAACAACAAAAACCCCCAAAACAAAACAAAAATCACCAAATCTGCATGACCTTTGGCCACATTCAGTGTCCAAACTAGACTGATACAAGATCAAAAATAGAAGTTGGGGGGGGGGGGGCGGGGGGAGCGCAGCAGCCCTTCACTGTTTCCTGGCATATAAGAAGCCTGAAGACCATACAGAGTGAACACGGATTAGTAGGAAAGGACTCCAGTGCACAGGAATTCAGCCAGCTCAAAGTATGATGGAAGTCATCACCAATAAAAAAAGGCTCAAGACAAAGATCAGGGGGTGTACTAATACATTAACAGCATCGTTGGGTAACTGCAGGGGGAGGGGAAGCTGTTGTAAATCAGAACATATAACCAAGATATTCTACTGTTGAAGTATGTGAACAGTTACGGGATGGCTAAGATGGAAATCAACTACAAAACTGTCCCACAAATAAGATTCAGGGGCATAAATTCTTACAATATTCTGAGCAGAACAACTGCAATATAACGAATTGGAAATACTTAGGCCATTGCTCTCATTAATGTACTGACTGGCTGATAATTAGTGCAAGGTATAAAGAGCTTGTAAAACACTATAAGCCAAAAGAAAGAAATATTCCACAAAATTGTAACATTGCAAGAGAGACAGAAATATGTGAAATACAGGCTCTGCAGCATGTTTTCAGATGCAACATCTTCATTCAGCACCCTCTCTAAAGACAAAAGCAGGCAAACATGTGAGAAGTCTTTCAAGAATTATCTATAATTTCTGAAACAAAATTCAATTACTTCAGTCTCTTAAAAATAAAAAAGATAATCTAGATCCGTGGATTTTTCAGTCAACAGGGACAATGAAGTAATATCCTTCTAATCCTTTGTATATCACAGAATCATGAAATAATTCAGGTTGGAAGGAAGCTCGGGTGGTCTCTAGCCCAACCTCTTACTCAAAGCAGACCAGGTTGCTCAAGCCTTTGTCTAGTAAAGTCTTTCAAAACCTCCAACGATGGAGGATCCAAAAATCCTCTGGGCCCCTGTGTCCACCAACTAATTATCCTCACAGCAGAAAAAGCTTCCTTGCATCCAGTCAGAACCACCTACTTAATGACACCCGTGCCCCTCGTCCTCCCCCATGCACGGCCGAGGCAGTGCACTCTGTCTCCTCGATAACCTCCCAGTACACACCAGCAGGCTGCTATGAAGTCCCTCCAAAGCAGTCTCTTCTCCAGGCTGCAGAAGTCCCGGCCTGTCCTGTCAGGACAAGCACTTTAGGCCCCGTCCACCCTACAGACTCTGCTGAACACATACCAGTTTGGTGATGCTGCTCCCATATTGCGGGCCCCACAACGGGTGTGGTATAGAAGCGTGATCTATGGAGTGCCGAGTAGAGGGGAATCATCACTCCCCCAGTCTCTGGGTGTGCTCCTGTTGGTATGCCCGGTATGCCGTTGGCCCTCCATGATGCCAGGGCACCCTGCTAGGCCCTGCGAAGAGCTGAACTCTAAATACATGGACCAAGGATGAAAGCTGAGCACTTTTAGCACAACATCCAACAGAAACGAGTGGAGAGGGGGTGGTCATGTACAAAGAACGTTGTCAACAATAGTACACACACCATGAAGTTTCCTCTGGGGGAGGAAAGGATTGAGAGCAGTCCTACCGAGAGGGACTTAGGGGTAATGATGGATGAAAAGCTCGACATGAGCCGGCAATGTGTGCTGGCAGCCCAGAAGGCCAACTGTATCTTGGGCTGCATCAAGAGCAGCGTGGCCAGCAGGTCGAGGGAGGGGATTCTGCCCCTCTACTCTGCTCTGGTGAGACCTCACCTGGAATACTGCGTCCAGCTCTGGAGCCCTCAGCACAAGAAGGACATGGAGCTCTTGGAGAGGTTCCAGAGGAAGGCTACAAGAATGATCCGAGGGCTGGAGCACCTCTCCTATGAGAACAGGCTGAGAGAGTTGTGGTTGTTCAGCCTGGAGAAGGCTGTGGGGAGACCTGATTGCGGCCTTCCAGTACTTAAAGGGGGCCTACAGGAAAGAGGGGGAGAATCTGTTCAGTAGGGACAATGGAGATAGGACAAGGGGTAATGGTTTCAAGCTGAAACAGGGTAGGTTTAGATTAGATGTAAGGAAAAAATTCTTTACAATGAGGGTGGTGAAGCACTGGAATGGGTTGCCCAGAGAGGTGGTTGATGCCCCATCCCTGGAAACATTCCAGCCCAGGTTGGACAGGGCTGTGAGCAACCTGATCTGGGTAATGGTGTCCCTGCTCACTGCAGGGGGTTGGACTAGATGACTGCTAGCGGTCCCTTCCAACCCAAAACATTCTATGATTCTATGAAGTCAAACTGACAGGCCCATTTGCATAACCAAATAAAGGGTCTGAAATGTCCCTTTTTGCTCTTGCCAGGCAAATATTGACGTGTGCAACCAATATAAACAATGGAAGAGAACCATCAAAACTTTAGGGGACTCCTGACCATGACAAATCTTTCACAATTAAACCACACCAGTCATCTGGACACTACTCTTACACGAGCCACACGGCTACCTGCTATAAATGGGTTGGGTTCCCAAGAAACTCTGGGTAAGGTAACCAACCACCCTGAGCTGTTTATTCTACTCCTGTTAGAGTACACAACATTTGCTTGTCAGCTAGGTCCAGCTAACCACAATTAAACTGGAAAGACTTTACTTCTGTCTTAATGATGACTGATGCCTCAGCAACTTTGGAAGACCCACTTCAATAATAAAATATAACAACACAGGCAGAAGTGAGAAAGAATGGAACCCCTGTACAATTAACAAGCCTCTTGATTTGGACCACTGCTTTTGGAGTAATTTTCTAGAAGAAAAATACCAGGCTAATAGAGCAGAAACACTGCTATGACAGTTGGAACTATGGTCATTGCAAAGGGAAAAGAAATGTCAGCTTCAAATTGAAATATTACAATCAGCCAAGCAGAGATATCCTGACCACATAGCACTCCTCTTCAATGGTTAGGTCAGTTCTGCTGAAGGAATATTTCCAAACAGCACACTGTGGTTTTATTTGAGGTTATCCAGAGAAACAGTAACAGGCTCATCCAGTTTATGAAAACAAGAAACACTAGTACCAGCAAATACAGGCTCCATTTAGCAGATTCACCTTTGACTTCTGCTGAGGAACTGAAATACCCATGTACTGAGAAAGTTCTGAGCCTCACTTACTGATGATGAGGCCCACTCATCTATGACACATTTCTTACTGATAATGCAAGTATTCCTGACATCCTACTTTGCAATGCCTCTCACCCAGTGAGACGCAAAAGCACAAAAGTCCCCAATCCCAAGCAATTTGGTATACATGAAGTATTTTGCCTGCACTTAATTTATAAGCCAGGTTAGCCCATGGCTCCAGCTTTGATCAATGGTGTACTCTTGCCTGGGAAAGCAGAATGAACCCAGGAAGGAGGATATACCCACCTGATTTAGAAATGAACTTCTGGTCTTGTATCCTCAACATGTCGTAACTGCTCCCCAGCAATGTTGATGGGTAGCACTACAGGTGGTGCTGGCCAAAATTAAGAGAGGGAGATGCCAACTCCTGAGTAGAGGCAGAAGTCTGACAGTCCCCTGTATCCCTTCCTCATCCATTATGCAAGGAACTCTGTCCACCTCCAAAACTGGCTGCATTAGCCACCTCCTGTTCTGGAAGAGAGGGAACGGAGCCGCCATTGTCTTCATACCCAGCCTTGATCAGCATGAGACAGGCATCTCACTGCCTATGGACAGTAGCACACAGCTTCCAGCTAAATTAAGAAAGCAGAGTAAAAAGCCAATGTCTGCAAAATTGCAAAGGAGTATGCAGCAGGACAGCAAGTGAGGGATGGAGATTTCCAAATACAGCAGTTCACTCAAAAAGGCAATTTGCATCATGGAGGCAGGTCCAGCAGAACAACAGAATGGTTGAGGTTGGAAAGGACCTCTCTCAAGGTCAGCTAGCCCAAACTCTGCTGAAAGGAGGGTCAGCTATAGCAGGTTACCCAGGACTGTGACCACTCAGGCTTTGAAAATCTCCAAAGATGGACATTCTGCATCCTCACTGGGCAACATGTTCCAGTGTTGAACCACCTCTTCAGTAATCAAAAAAGCATTCCCTTATGTTTAAACAGAATTTCCTCTACTTCACTCTGTGCCCCTTACTTCTCATCCTGCCATCGGACACTTCTGAGAAGAGTCTGGCTCAATCTCCTTTGGTCCCTGACATCATATCCTCATAGGTAAAATCCCCCTGAGCCTTCTCTTCTCCAGGCTGAATGGTCCCAACCCTCTCAGCCTCTCACCATATCACAGATGCTCCCGCCTCTTAATCATTCTGTGGCTCTTCACTGGACACATTCCTGCATGTCGATGTCTTCCCTGCACTGGGGAAGCCAGCACTGGACACAGTCCTCCACAGTCCTCTGGTTTCACCAGAGCAGAACAGAGGGGAAGGGTCACCTCCCTTCACCTGCTGGCAATGCTCTTCCTAACTGCTGGTCAACTTGTGGTCCACCAGCCCCCCCAGTGTTTCTGCAAAGCTGCTTTTCAAGTGGTCAGTCCCTTGCTTGTACTGCTGCATGAGGTTATTCCTCCCAGGTGCAGAAATTGGCATTTCCCTTTTTTGAACTCCACGAGACTCCTGTTGGCCCATTCTTCCAGCCTGTTAAGGTCCCTCTGAACAGCAGCACAACAATTTGGTACATGCAAAGTCACACACAGCATGTATATACATAGCAAAGTCACAAAGCACCCTTGTAAGCCCAGTCTCTTGTCTATAAGAAGCCCTAGAAAATGCAGAAGGCGGTTTCATCCTCCTCTCTGCAATTAGCATGCCTCTAAATTGTGTTTCTTCAGTTTGCTGACATGATGTACTTCCTCCAAACCTCAATCCTGCCTCTTTGACTGTCGATGTTCGTACCTGTGAAGCTAACAGCATTACTACTGAGGCTGTGGCAAAGCCCCAGGACATGAAAAAAAAAAGGTTAATGGAGCTATTAGGTTAGCCTGGAGAACCACAGTATTCAGATAGTGATGCTGAGAATTTGGACACCAATCACAAGCCTTCTTTTCTGCTGGAGAGTAATGTTTAGCAGAGCCTTGCCTCCTCCCCCTGCTCAGTTATTGTCAGATCAAGAGGTGGAAAATGAAAAAAGGAGAAAGGACAATGGATAAAAGGATCAGAACAAACCCGCTGAGCTACCACTCAACTATGCCGTTTCCCAGAAACAACAAAAATCCAGAGGGCAGGCCTGGAAATCCAACCATTCCCCAGATGGGATTAACGGCCAAAAAGCCAGTCCAGCTCGGCAGGGCAGACAGCGCCAGGTAACCCCAGCCACCCCCGCACTGCCTCTGCTAGCTCTTCGGAACTGGCACAGCAGAGCTGGCCCCGCTGCTCTGGCAGGAGGGAGGGAAAGGGCTTCAGTCCCAGAACGAGCCAAGCAGCCTGATGATGCACCGCAACTCAAGGACACAGATCCACCAGGCTCACCGAGCTTCCAATGCAGACTGCTGGTGCCACTGGCACCCAGACTGTGGCAATCACAGCCACAGAGTCCCTGCAACAAGGCCAGAGCCCTGCGCCCATCCACGTGTCACGCGACAGCAACACCAGCTCATGTGTCCTACCCCTCCCATCCCACCTCCAGAAAGATACATTCCACAGCCAAGCAAGCAGAAAAAGCTGTTTGGGTGCTAAAGCCTGGGACTTGGAAAACATCGATCGCTTCTGCAGGCAGACTGCTCCCCCTTCCAGGTCAGCCCCAGGCCCAGGTTACTTTCATGACTTTTCCGAACCTTTGTTTTCTTGAGGCTATAGCAAAAGGGTTTCTGGCCTACACGAGGCTCAACTCCAGCTCTCCCCTCACCTGCCACCGCTTAGGCAAGATCTTCTCCACACTCCCCACACTAACACACAACACTGAGATCACATGAAGCAGTTCCACGTGTCTGGGCAGATGTATTTATCCCATTTCACATCCCAAACATCAGTCCCACCAAAGGCACCACGCTGGGGGAAGGGGACTAGGACATGGGGATCTTTGTTCCCCAGCATTACCTTGCTGCTCTCCTCTAATGGCCAGCCCCCATGCTCCCTCCTCCTGTACCTGGAGGAGAGCCATCTCCACGGTGGCCAGGAGGGAGGGAGGAGGGCAAAGAGGTGCCCGGGCTCCTCTACCAGTTTCTCCAGGGAAGGAGCCATGCTGTTCTGCAACACAGACAGCGCACATGGGTTGCTTTGGCGCCAGGATCCCTGCTGCAAAGAGCAGACAGGAGGGGGGCGGCTGTCAAGTGCCGTCAGGCTGTAGGGAGATTTCTCCCCTTAACCAAGCACGCTTTAAACAGGCTTCAGTGCAACGCCCCAAAGACAGGGCATTTCTCAGGGTGAGATAGCTGCAGCACTGCTGAAGGGGAGCAGGAACATATGCCAGATAAAGAGGAGGGCTCAGACACCCAATTTACACAATCATAGAGCCACAATGATCTTGCACATAGGCCAACGTCTCTGAAATAAGGCGAGGTCCATTCATACATCTGGAGACCAGGAACTGGGTCTATGCTATAAAGATGGTCTTCACACTGAAATTGCACAAAACCTTCTTGCCTCTGCAGCCAAAACTGTCAAGGTGTTCCCAAGCTCTGCTAGCCAAAGAGCAGGTCTCAGATGTCTCCTTTTCCTCAAAAAACCCCTGTGACATCATAGGCTGCCTCTGAGACAAAGGCCCAGAGCCAGAGGCATTTGGACCACGTGACTTTGCCGCAGGGACTGAGCACACCAACAGTGCCTGCTGTGTTACTTCTCCAACACAGGCCAAGAGGATCCAAGGCAGAGGTTTTGCTGCTAACCTTTCCTATCCTGGAAGTGCCAATGATAAGGACAGGTCTCATTACTCTTAAGAGAATTTCAAGTCCAACTGTCAAACCCTGCTGGTACAGTCCCACTGCCTTCAGCAGGAAGCAGGACATCACATGTTTAATTAAAGGCAGGATCAGACTGTGTAGCAGCAAAACGATTACAACTCTCCTGGTGATTCACAAGCAAGAAGAGGGCCTGGTTTCCCATGCCACCACGGGCTGGGCTCGCAGCAGCATTCAGCAGAGCTCCACATCTGTCCCCAACCAGAACGAATGCACAGGGCTGCCACATGGGCAGGAGGTGTCTGCCAGCAGTGAAATGTAGCAGCTCAGGCAGCTCCTGAAATGTTCAAAGCAAAACCAGATCACATATTTGAGCCTTGTGTTTCATTCATATTTTCCTGGCGAAACACAGTCTTGACATCTAAAGCATCACCCACAGAGGAAACAGAGACTCTGCTGTGTGCTCCGTGGGAGCACACATGTCTGTCTGCCTTTCCAGTCTTGAAGACCTACAGGTACAAGCATGAACAGAACTGGGATCCCTACTTCCACATCTGTGACAAAAGAAAGAGATGATCTTTGACAACTGTAACAGCAGGATTGACTTTGGGGAAAGCCAGCTGTATGAGAGGGATTCAAGCACAGCTGGAAGCACAAATTGCAAAGCAAAACACCTGGGAGTAGATCTGCTCTAGGGTTAAACTCAGCCCTTCCAAGTCACTGTGCTGAAAGCCAACACCTTAGAGGTGAAGCCACAGAACCAGAAAGACTTCTATCCCATATCTGGGCAGCTCAGGCAGGATGCCAGCCCCAGCGGCATAACAGCTCCCATAGCAGCGCAGGAGTCAGTCCGCTTCCAGCAGAGCCAAGCGCCTCCAGTTAGCACCAGGCTGTATTACCACAGCAGTGAACTCAAGACACACCTTTCCCTGTATTGAGAGAAACAACCCAAGCAATCTATATTCCCAGAACAGTTAGATTCAAGAATAAGAATCACACCATCTGAAATCTAGTGAGGATAACAGAGTTAAGAGTAGCAGAGGTGAAAAAAGTGATCATCACCACTGAGAAATGACAACATGAGTTTGGAGCTCCAGCGGAGAAGCTGCACTCCAGCCCCGTGGCACTGGTGCTACGGGGAAGACACCACTACCACTATCCAGGTGGGCCCTTGCACTAGGTTCATCAGAGAGCCTCGTGCCAGTTACCCAGAGACTCACTTGAGCAGGTGTGGGACAAGACCACAGGCAGTGGATACGGAATCATCTGAGAGCACAAACAATGGATCTTTCCAAATAACTGACTCCCAACTATAGCAGTGTTTCATTCTCCACTCCTCACAGCACTTGCCACTGATAAGAAACTGGCTTTAGCCTCTCCTGGCCACAAGTACATAATCACAAATGCCCAAAAGGCACCAACTCAGCCGAGTCCCAAAGAGAAACAGCTGATAACTGCAGCAGCCGAACACCAGGCACAGCAGCCTTTGACCAAGCTTGGGTTTGCAGCCAGACTGCCCTGGGCAGGCCACCTTCCCTGTGCTTCAGCAGGGACAGCAAGGGGGAGCTCTCCTCTCTGTCAGCCCCCACCCAGAACAGGAGGAGGGGACACTCCTTGCTGGCCCATCCCAGGCAGACCCACCACAAGGAGATGCATGGATGGGCCTGGCAGAGCAGGGCACTGAGCACACTGAGCTCAAACGGCTCCGCATGTCCGCAACGCACCGGAGCTCAGAGCCAGGGAGGAGACGGACCCTACACGCATGGAGGCTGCTCCAACACAGCCCTCCTTAATGCAGACTGGCCGGATTTCCGACTATTTAACCCCACGTATCAGGCCCTGAGGAATGTATTTCAAATACATAAAAGTACTTAAGTGTCGGGTACACATTCCAGCTAAGACAAAGCAAGTTGTCTCCAAGCCAAAGGCTCACCAGCTGCTTCTTCCCAGGCATTTCAGCGGGACTGGGGAATGCAGTCCCCTCTGGGGGCGGATGCAGCAACTGTTCCCCCACAGACAGCGCGTGGCCGAGGACAGCACCCAGGAGCAGAGTGGAATCTCGGGTCCAAATGAAATGACAGATCTACTCAGGGCCACAGAAAGGAAATCCCCAAGCCAGAATTAGATCATGACACCACAATTAACACCTTGCACTTACTTAGAGCTGTGGGGGGTTTTACGGACTGCAGCAACTCATGGTCTCAGGCTGCATCTTAAACAAGAAAGCAGCACCCTACAACTGCGTAAACAGAGGGCCCCTCTGCTGAAACCAGAGCACAAGTGACCTCAACTCCCCATCCTGCACGGTGGGCTGGGAGAAGCCCAAAGGACGAGTGCCACTGACATATCAGTACCCCCCCGCAGCAGACACACACCATCCAGTGACATTTTCCACTGAAATACTGCAAAAGCATTAATCTGGAGAGACGTGTTGAGATCATTTCATGAGACAGCGTTCTGGCTACAGCTGAAGAAACAAAACCCAATATACCCCAAATACTACCCAAAGACCTCTCCTCCTTTCTTATCTATTCTACCATTTATCACTCCCCACCCAACCCCCTCTCAGGCATACCGGCACCTCAGGATTGGCCTTCTCCAGCGGAAAGAAGGGACATGATCCACCAATCTTGTTCTCTACTTCTAAAACATCTTCTGACCAAAGAAGGGTCAACTAGCAATTACCAAAAAGTAATTTACTTATCTGTAATTTTAGCAACAGGGGGAAAATGCCAAGCGCTATAAAATAACCTGTTCCCATTGTTTCAAACAAGATTGTATTTTCTGCAGGCGGAAATCATATTACCCTGTAAGTTTATACAACAGATGCACCTCCAGCACAGAGAGGCACCATAAAACAAACAAACAAACAAACAAACAAAAACCCCAACAAATAAGCTCTAACCCTGAAACTGGGAAACCAAGACAAGGCAGATGAGATAAAGTTTATTAAATGGTACAGAGCAGGGTATTCAGGCTACAAGACTGTACACTCAGTGTTCATGGAAACACATTTTTGGGACTGGACATGTATTTTAAGAAGAGTTAAGTGTCCCTAGGTGGAAGTAGACAGCAGGAGATTCTCAGACACAAAAGACACAAACAACTCCTCTGAACAGGAAGAGTACGAAGAATAGGAAGGTGACAAAGCAGCTCCCAGGGGGAACAGCTCAGACATACACCATTAAATACCCTGAACTAGAAATGGAAAAAAGGGGACTCGGAACCGCAAAGTACCTTGCAATGCAAGAGCTCTGGGGGCTATCAAATCCCTCTGCCTCCGCCCGCTCTGTGTCTTACCATCCACCATGCTCTTTCACCACTGTTCCCTGCCTCATCAGAGTTTCTATCAGGGAAACAGTGAAACAACATTATGAAATCCAGGAATATTCAGGGGAACGGACATAACAGATCAGAAGAGACCTAAAGAGGTTAACTTACTCCTGCCTTTACCCCTAACCATCAATGAAATACCACCTAACCCATTCCTGGTAGATATTCAGACAATAGCCAAAGGGAATAAGGAGGGATCTCAGAGGTGCAAGCGGGTAAGCTAATGAGCAAATGTTCCGAAGGGGCACTGCAGTATCATGTTTGTGCTTTAGAGACAGCGTCCTAGAACACGGGCAAGGGAAGGGGAACCAGTAATTGTCACCAAGGAACAGGAGGAATCCAAAAGGTGCAAACGCATTCCAAGGTAGCAGCCAATGCACCCAAAGACATGGGCAATGTTACTAACCACATGACAGAGACGTATCTAGAGGTTTACAATAACAGGATCAGCTAAACCCAGGGGAAAGACTGAGTAGGTGCTTTCACTGATGACCTCCCTACATTGTACAAAACCAGTGTAAAGGAAGATTTGGTGACAGGAAACACCATTTAGGCCATAGTCACCTAAATCTTCAGGAGTTCTTTGCTTCACTGAACTTCTTTGCCACCCACTATGCCTTTTTACCTCACTGTTACACTCATTTGAACTTTCTTCAAGAACTGAGCTCCTTTTGAGATCCACACGGGGCAGCACACCCACACACTGTCCAACAGCGAAGCTGACTACACACCTTGGAGCTCACAGAGAGGTGAATGTTAACAGCCAATTCTTATTTGTAGACCTTAAAGCACAAAACCACTTCCATGCTCCTTTTTCCTGTTCTCTTGTTTGTATGTCCAAGAGTTTTATTAGCTCTTTTGTCCATAACTGAGCCTATACTCAGCTATTACCACTCCAGCACAAATCCTAAATCCCTTTAGTCACCACCCAGGATTTATAAGACAGACAATTCCTGCACAGGGGGAAAACGATGAGGGTGACATGGCCTGCATTTATTTCAACTTCTGGGCAGCAGCACATCCAGCATACCCGGCTTTTGGAGAAAAGCAAAACCACATCCATTTGTACACATGAACTCATACGGCTCCTGAGCTCCTGGAAGGAATAGAGAGGCATGCCAACGCTGTGCGCAGTTCTCATAACAATCAAGTGAAACCAGTTTCTTGACTGGTTTTGTTAAACAAATGCAGCTTGCAGTTTTGACAAAGCCTGTGATGCAAAGAATTCACATGCAGAACAAGAGACGGTGCCCACCCTGCACTCAAGCCTTAGCGCGCACCAAAGCTGGCTCAGTCTCCTTACAGCATGGAAAACCATGAAGGAGTCCAGCCACTGATGATTCGTGCTTCCCTGGCTTTCTCGGGAAAGGGCTGTTAGCATGGAGAGATTAAAAAGAGCAGCTTTACTCCTCCATGGAAGTATATAAAACCCAAGATCCTCCTTGCAGGCCCCAGATGCCAGGAAATGAAAAGCTGCTCTTAATTAGCTTTGCAAGGCCCCACCTTATCTTGGGAAAGTGACAAACACCACTCTCAGGTTTCACCCTGCTCAGTGCAGCAGGATCCAGACTCTGGACAAAGGACACTGATGCTCTTGCCCCAGGCCAACAGCAGCCAAACAGGAGGAACGGCTGAAACCCTGACTGTTTCTACCAGCCTAGAAATGGCCTTGCCAAGATGCAAATAGCAACAAGCCAGGACAGGAAGGAATCTGCACCAGACCCAGAAGGCCTACCCTCCCTGGTGCTCTAGCCAGGTGTCCATCTCTCCTAACTTTCAGGGCAAACTAGCAACAGCTCACCAGGCAGTATAAAAAAAGTTTTCTGCACTGGACTCAATTTATCATGGAAGCTTTAGTAAGGAAAAAGCAAAGCACAGAAACTGCATCCCTCAACTTGCCTCTTCGGCACCACCACTATTCAAACATTTGGTATCAAGGCTACCTCTAATTTCCTCCTTTTCCACCTCTCTGCATGATCGCTCAGCCTGCCCCCTCCAACCTCACTACACTTCCTACCCAGGTATCCTTCCAGCAGGTCTGCAGTGGCCTGTCCCTCTGCATACTCCTCTTGACAGAGAGGTCTCCTCCCTCCTCCGCAATAACTTGTTCATAATTTTCAGTCCCTGCTCAGCTCCACCCTCTCTTCCTCCCACACCAGGTCCTACAAGCTCTGCTCCACCCAGGTTTCTTCCAGCCTCTCCCTTTTGCCTTCCCATAAGCCAAACCTGAGCACTCCTCTGAAAACGCAACAAGAGCCTCTGGGCTCTGCTCCTGGGCTGTGACCAGCTCCATCCACCACCTTCAAATTCCTCCTCCAAATTCCAGACTGCGTTCTTCTGTTCTGGTGAGACCTGCACCTCTGAAGTGCTCACAGAGAGTGGACTAAATGAGTCAGGTGGTTTTTGTAGCTGTGATTTACCAGGTCCTTCAGCTAGGGATATAGGTTTCAAGGATACGGCCTGCTATTTACACTGCTGTTGTAGTGTTCTACACACTCGAAGAAATCACTTGCAAGCCAGGTAGAGCAGAATTCAGCACAGAGCAAGGCATTTCCTCTTCTGGAATTCAGACACCCTCATGAAGAGCATGGGGAACTTATCAAATGGAATTTATCTTTTTCCATTAAATCATGCTGTATCACCCTGGCAGCAAATCCCTGCAACAAGGCAGCAGATGCTCCTAACACAGATTTAATCTATCACTTCAACCAGAGTATAGCCACCATAATGAAAAAAAAAAAAAATATGGACTCAAAACAGGCAAGATTCCACATGGGACAAATAGAAGCAAGGGCAGACAGAAGAGTATTTGGCACTGCAGAAAGGAGAGGAACAAGCGTTCACTTCTACAGCTTGGAAGAGAGAGTTCAGGAAAGCACGGTGGTGTCATTCAGAAATGCCAGGAGGCAGGAAGATCATCTAATCAGATCAAGAGCAAAGCAGCAGCAGGAAGGGGACATGGAAAGTTCTGGTACAGAAGAAAATGGTACCACACAAAGAGCAAGAGATTGCCACTGTTTCTGGACTCTGGAACAAGTGGAATACTGACACACACAAGCATGTCAGACAGAGATGGCCTGGTAGTGGACACTAGGTAAGAAAACCCACAGGAGTCAGATAAATTCAAACATTTTCAAAGGAAGTTGTTTGCTAACTGTAAAACAAGATGACCTTTCCAAAAGCCAGCCACCCCTCCATTCTTTTGCTTCAAAAATCACCTCCACATATGGAAGCCTTCCCCAAAAATCCTGCTTGAGCCCTTAACAACAAACTTGCTCTGGTCAAACTTGCTACCAAAGACAGTACAGACTCTCTCATTCACATTTTTCTAACTAATCTCCATTTGCTGCTCTCCTCTCCCGCCCCTACACGCACATTTCAGGAGTCCTCCTCTAAACTCTTCACCCAAGGAATGGGGACACACAGCCTTATCCTGTGAAAGAAGCACACTTTCCCTCCAGTCCCATCTTCCTTCATGGCATGCACAAATCCTCCTCCCAGTCTCTGTCTCGCACAAAAGGCAGATTTCCATTAAGTGCTTCTCAAGTGAAAAGTGTCCTCCTTACCCCAACAAAAGACCTCTCCCACCGCCCTCCCTTAGGGAAAATGTGCCCAAATTGAGTATTGCTGTCCTCTTTTTCTCTGGTGGAAGGGCAATTTATTTTCAATTTTCATCCCATATCCACCTTGTATAACATGCAGATTCTTACTCCTGCATTAGGTATCTGTCCACACAGCCCCCAACAGTAATATCATTTAGTAGTGCCCTTCCTACACGTTATCTGTGTGCCTGGGAATAAAAAGGGCACCTCTTCACTGCTGAAGTTAAGTTCTATTGGCACAAACTATTAGGACACGTAACAGGTCAAACCTCAGGTGGATCTAACCTTGCATCCTTGTTCCACCAAACTACAGACCTCCTTATCAACTGCCTCCAGGTTACCCGTGGCACCAGCTGGAGGAAACCTGGTATGGGGGCTGGAAAGGGGAAAGACTATGGGGCCTATTTCAGCTCAGTCTTCCCGACATGTCTCCAGGGCACGGCACCTCTAAGAAGCCTGTACCACCTCCCTGGCTTTTTTCAGGAGCAATTAACACTCAGGGGTGTGCTGCTTGTTTCCCCTCCTGTCTCCCAGCTGCATGTATTTGACACTCACCTTGCTTGTGAGGGAGAGGGCATTTCAGTTTTGCTAGGGACTGGCTGATACCCATCCCAACAGGAGAAAGCCCACAGCAGCTGCAGACAGTACTTGATACAGAAGAGCACAAGTACAGCAAGTCCAAAACAATACTTCCCCTAAGTCTCTCCTGGGATATGTAGCACAGCAAGATGATGTTTTTGTATGTGCTCATTTTTGGTGGTTTTCTCTTCCATGAACCAGTCCACTTCTTTCCTGAACGCATGTAAACTTTGAGCATCTATTACGTTGTATGACAAGTAGTTCCACACTGCAGCATAACTACACTTTGCATGAAAAAATATTTCATTTATTCTGAACTGAGCCCTTTTTGGTTTCACTTAATGCCCTCCCGTCCTCGTGCAGGAAGAAACAGTGGTCAGTTGCTCCCTGTCCATTCCTTCCAGGCCATTTGCAATACTCCAGACCCCTGTCTTCTGATGGAGAAATTGCACTATCTTTCTCAGACCGAAGAGACCTTGAAAATGCTTATTTTCCTTGTGCAAAAGCTGTTGCATATTGGGTCTGATCACACAATTTGCTGCTCCCCATTCTCTGTACCTCTTCTGACTTTACTACATCTCTTTTGAGACTAGAGGACCAGAATCTTATCTGTCTGATCTCTATTGTTTTTCTGATAATTCCTAGCCAGAAAAGTCTAAAAATCTGGGGAAAGTCAAACACCAGAGAGGAACACATGACCCCAAGATAGGCCATGGCAAGAGCTCTGATGCTCCCAAGCTGAACAGACGTAACACCTGGAGTTAAACAACAGTGTTGAAAAATAGAAGCTCTTTGGGTGACAAGAGGAAGGAGGCAGAGTGCTTAGGACAGACAGAGAGTACCTGCTGTCACAGGCAGGACTATATCTATCTGATCACAGACTAAACAGAATGTCAGTATAAAATTTGCAGTCATAATCCAAAAGATGCTCTTCAAAAGTTAACCAAAACCCAGTCCAAATGGCTTCTACGTAAACACAAGGTAGGACTGTGACTATTCAGCAGGACAGAGCAAGGATCGGCAAGTTCACTGCAGATATGTCACAATTAGCCTCCTCTGCAGAAAAGACATTCATAAGTCCTAACCTGCCTGTAACACACATTTTCCAGTAGTTTGAGAAACAGCCCCACCTAAAGTATAGCAAGATCTCAAGCTACATGATGGAACAGAGCCGATAAAGTATCATACTAGTGTCTCCATACCTGAACACTGTGCCCTCACAACTGAATCCCATGAGCAGCCTGGCTCACAGTAATTCAAAGGAAGACAACAAGGAAAGACAGAGAGAACGTAAAAATATTAGAGACATCAGAAGATCAAGAATCTGCCGTTCCTATACAAGAGAATATGTTTAGGTAGGAATGCATAAATTGTACAGTTTAACAATACTGAGCCAAATTATTTTGGCCTGAATCAAAAAGTTTTTGGTTTGCATGTTTGGTTTGTTTTTTTTTTTATTCTGCATTTCATGGGAAATTTCATAACATGTCAGTAATTCAACAAGAAACTTTAAAACAAAAAATAATTACCTATTTCTCAATTTTTTAATAAAAAAGTGACTTATTCTAGATTCACTGACATGCATCTATCCAAACAAGCTACAGTCAAATACTTTCTCTGGCACAAGTAATACTTTTTAAAAAGAGTACAATTTCCAGAGGGGATATGTGATAAACCTTCCTCCAGAACATCCTATAGCCCAGTAATGTCTTAAAGCCACCTCCTTCCTGAGAGGCAGGGTCAAATTTAGTTCTTGTTTGAAGCATCCTATGCTCCGGATTACCCAGCAGAATAGGAACATCCCCGTTTCAGTTCCTGCTTAATGGTACTTTAGGGCCGAAACACAAGAGCTCAGCCTGTACCCAAGACCTTGTAAAAGCAAACCCTTTGGGAGTCACAGGTGTCTGGGCCAAGACGGCAGCTGTCTAACAGATCTGCAGTCCTCTGCTTCTACAAAGAAATCGTATCAGTACGGTGTATGGCAGCACGCTCAGGATTTATCACCAGCATTACCTGTGCAGCGAGCTCTGTGGCTAAACAGAATTGTGGAAGAAGTTGCAAGTGCAGCCTGAAGTCCCAAATAATAAAGCACTTCTATCGCTTTTAATAAACTTCTTTGATACCTTTTGTGGTTTATGGATTAAACCAGAGTTTTTAAATGCACACCACGCTTTGCTTAGCAGTAAGCGTGGCTCACAGGACTGCTGACTTAGGTAAATGTTTCTCCTTTGCAGCAGGAGACCTCTTCATCAGCGGACAAGCCCACCCCCACCGTGCCCACCAACCCGCCCGGGGGTGGGCGCTCCCAAAGCCAGGGGCTCCCCTTTCCGCGTCAAGCTGCAACGAGCCAGGAGAGCACCTACGGCCGCTGGTCCCCGTGGGGAGCCCGGAACACACCCCGGACTCCCGCTCCCAACAGTGGAGGCGCTTGGTCCCGCCGGTTCCGCTGCCC
>JMFS01063892.1:0-19923 GCA_000699545.1 Podiceps cristatus
GGGGAAGGGGTCCAACTTGCAACCTGCAATGCAGCAGCTGATACCCCACCAAGCACACATGTCCCACAGCTCTTGGACTCGACCACTTCGCAGCTGCAAAATTAGCAACCTCTGGCCTACTTTCGGGCACACTGGAGTCCAACTGTATTTACACTGACAGAGACAAGCAAAGGTTGTGACGATTTATTGACGCAAGAACCATTTCATGCTCCATGCCAGAAATTAATCAGTGGAGGAGGAGGAATTCTCTTTAAGCACCCAGTTAGAAAGTGCTTTGGTGAACTGCTAAAAACAAGCTGAGGTCTTGCATGACAAACACAATAAAAAAAAAAAAAAAAATAAAAAAAAAGAAAAATTAAGAGGACAACTTTTACACAGCAGCTCCTTTAGAAAGACTTCAGAAGTCACAAGAAGGAAGAGCCTAGACACACCTTCCCTTGTGAAAAAGCAAAGATATGAGAAGGCTAATTCAGAGCCTTTCCAAACCTTTGGCAACATACTGATGCTGCGTTTGTTCAGATCACCCTGGCTCAAAGACATCTGGGGGAGGCGGAGGCGGTGATGAAGGTATACTGATCCTGCAAGTTGGCTCTAGCCGCTGCAGTTTTGGATACAAAGAAGTAAACCAGAGGCAAAAGTCCCATGACCTATTTGAAATAGCTACTGCATGAAGCTACACTTTAAAGAAAAAAAAAAAAAACTTTAAGGCAGACTGAATGAACAGCATCACCCCTACCTGCCAAGAAGACATCACGATAAACCTGTCAAGAGTTATGAGCCTACAGAACAGGCCTTCCACCTGCTGGATAGGGGAAAGAAAAAATAAAAAAAGAGAAAAGGAAAAAAAAAATCTAATGCCAATCAGATACTTGCTGCTGGCAGGGAACAGATGCCAAAGCCCTTCTTCTCGGCTTGTTAAGCTGTAAGGATCGCATGCCTTCTCCTGGCAAAGGTTGTACAAGACCAGTGGTACTTTATTTAGAATAAAGCCAGTATTTGGAAGTTTCAGAGATTTTTCTGAAGCGACAGATGTCAAAGATTCAATACTTGGATGGACTGAGTTTGGTGTATGGGCTCTGGTCTTTTTATTCTTCTGGGTTATTTTTTGACCACAGAAGGGGTATTAGCTTCATCTAGTTCACGCTTTTATGTCTTCTCACAAGAGAAGCTCAAGCATTATATAGAACAGGAGCACGCTAGTATGAAAAAAGTTTTAAACTAAGATGTTTCTTTTTATAGCCAGCACAAAACAAAGGTCACAGTTAAAGGAGTGGGGGAAGTCTATTTAACTAGAAAGTGCAAGTTTTAAATAGTGAAACAGAACAGCAAAGTCTTCTCTACAGATTATCTTAAAATAACCAGGCTTTAAAGGTTCCCTGCCTGCAGTTGTCAGTTGATCAAAAATACTGAAACCAACTCTGCAGAAGTTGTAAGGAAACCTGCCCTCCAATCTCTCAACAGGTAAACCAACTAAAGGGTGCACCACCGATCTCCGAGCTGTACCCAACTTGACTTGCTGTCTATCTGAAGTGACCACATGTACAAATAACTGCATCGATCTTGGTCTATTGATTAGAAGGTGAAACTTGACAGTAAAGAGTCATTACACAGTAGTTCATGGACAGCAACATCTATTTAAAAAAAAAAGCCAAAACACACAATGAAATGGTGCATTGCCAAGAGAGACAGCAAAGCCCACACCCCCCTCACCCCAATGCTCACACTCCTTGCTATTACATAAAATCTGACAAGGTTACACGACTACAGCAACAGCCTTTCAGGACAAAATGGTTACCTGGAAGCCACGGCTAGCAGTTCAAAGCTCACAAACTAGACCTTACTCCTATTACAATTTTCCCTGTAAAGCTATTTATGTGGTTTGGCAACAGAACAGCTACAAACAAAATGAGTACATAGATTCTTGAATAGTGAAAGGGTCAGGATTGATTTTTTTTTTTTTTTAAATGATTTCTTTGAATTCATCTGTCATTTCTCCAACATCCTGATGCCAGCCCTACCACAGAGCACAGCTGCAGCACAGCGAGAGTTTCCCGTAGTCCCCTCCACTGCAAGCAACCCTACCTCACCCACGGTTAGGAGTTTCTCCTGGAGAAGGTGGCACTGGCTAAATCCTGCTTGCTAAGTCAACAAGTATCAATACATAAAGGAAGAATTTTTTTTATTTTTGGTTTTTGTTTAGTTTTTGCTGGTTTTGGTTTGGGTGTGGGTTTTGTTGTGGATTTGGTTTTTTTTTTTTCTTTGCTTGTTTTTGTAGCATGGGATTATTCAGCCCTTGGTACAACCAAAACAGCGCAAAACAGAACTGATGGAACAGTTTTGTACAACTTATCTCCACCGCTATCCCAGCACCCAGCTCTGGCACTTAACAGTGAAGACCTCAGATGCCACTGCTCCACTCCTCGCTCAGAGGAAAGAAGCAGACCCTCAAAAACATCAATTTCAGCCACATGAGGTCTGAAGCAGAGGGAGACAACACAACGCTCCTCACACAGCAAGGGCCAACTATTCCATGCCCTGCAAATGCCAGAGCTTAAGCAGCTTCCAAAAGCAACTGTGCAGATGACAGAAACAAAAAGGACTGAAAGTAAAACTTACCATGCCCAGTCCCCAAGAATATCTGAGTCACACATGATGAGAGGATGACAGCATGTAGTAACAGCTGTTGCCACAATCTTACCTGTTCTCACCCTCTTTCCCAGGCATCTACAAGCCTGATGTGCTCCGGCTCCCAGGCCTGTTCTCCCCAGGGCTGACCTTGCACAGCCGTCCTCGCAGAATGCACTCAGACTTCGCAATTCATGCCTTCAAAATAAACCTGATGTTGCTACATCAAAGCTGAGCAGACCAGATACAAACACTGGGAAGATTAAGTCTGGTCTGTGGATTCCCTGGCACAGCCTGTGCTGCCAGTGATCAAAGTAGGATTAACGATGCCCCGCTGAACCCCCTCCACATGCCTTCCTCTGTTATCTGAAGCCCATTGGTGCCACCCGTGGGACCTTCTAGTTGAGCTTCTCCAGAGATGCTGCCTGACAGGCGGATGGGGAGAGGCCTTCACAACCAGAGGGACGCATCATACCACCAACTCAGAAAGAGAAGCAGCTTAGCAGTCATTTGTAAACAGACTTAGCTGCGGAACTTGTCAACACAAGTGTTATTAACTAGCAAATATTCCAAATTATGGTCTTGATATACGGACTCTCTCCTTGGGTTAACAGCAGCTTGGGTGGGAAGTCAGTGAGTCCATGACCCATGGAGCCAGGTGAACACAAAGGATGGCTGTGGTGTAAGGTTCATAAATGGTCACGGCAGCTTTCTAGGGTACTGATGGATCTGGTCTAGTCCTCAAGGGCTTTTACAGACTTACCTGGGTTTTAAGCATTAAAAAATTAAGCTTGAATCATGCTTGAAATTCAAGACAAATCCTTAAATTAGTACAGTCAATACACGTTTCTTTCGTTTGAAAGAAGATATTAAGTAATCTTGATCTAGTTCAGTTTGAAAGCAATCACAGGGAGACAGGAGGATCTCAAAAAAGCCCATGAATATTTTTCTGTATGTAATTCAGCTTTCAATAGGTGCAAAGTTACCTTCACCCTTTTGAAAGGCTAAAAATTTGCTTCAACATTTCAGCGCATCGGTCTGTCAAGCACCATTTAGCCAAACCGTGACAGCAGTTCCTGGGGGGAACACCAAGAGTCATTGAGTATTTCAAAGCAAACCAAAGCACTGCAGGTAAAGAGTCTCATGTTCCTAGTATCTGATGAAACAACAGTATTTTAATTTTGGTTATAGAAACAAAATGTTTAACAGATCTGCTGATATACTAACTTTAGTCTTCTTAAAGGAAGAATGAACTGTATGCCCTGTTTCTCCTTAGTAGCACATCAGACATGCTAACAGAGATTCACTTGCCCACATTCTTCTTGAGAGGAAGTTGCTGGAGCCACAGCCCCTGCCCAGCCAGCCTCTAGTTCCCAAACACAAATGAACAAGGGAAAGGAAAGCAAGTACCATGATTCGAGAAATTAAAAAAGGGGAAGGGCTAGGAAGGGAAAAGATGACAGCAACACACTGCACAAACGGCCACAGAGTCTCCATTCAGCCAGAGCATAACAAGGGCTAAAAACTAAAGTGGACGTTGGCGTTTTACTCTGAAGCACAGCTGCAGCGAGGGTTAAACTCTGCTCATCCTACCTCAGCAATTGTGCAATGCTACCAGCTAATTAGTTAGGTCAATTATTTGAGATCTAATCCCACTGAGCATCTTTGAAGTTCTTAAGTGTAAACACACAAAAACTAGAAAACAGCCATATAATGCTATGCTAAAATCCACACAGTGTTGTAGTGCGTAGGTGTTAGATAGGAATAAGATCATTCTCATGTATTTGTAATTATATATTTTTGCCGTCACAGTATGGCCAAGAAAAATATTCCACACTTTACCCAGATTTTTGACCACTCAATACCTCAAACCTTGCAGGTGTCAGTACACTTCAAAGGCCTTTCTTTCTTAACAGACTACATAGAAAAGAACAAAGAGTGCAGGGACATTCATGGTACATTGCAGCCTATGGGGGGAAAGGGACTTGTCAAGCCTTTCCAGAAGGATGGGAGAATTAACACATCCACAATTTTTCCTTCTCCAGTCAGGCATCTGGTACTCCACGTTCAGTCACTCCTGGCTATTTTCTGACTGTAAAGTCCGTTTCTACAGATGCTAAGGGATAAAAAAAAAAAAAAGGCACTAAAAACTACACTAAAAGAAGAAATGTCATTGCAATTGTTTTTCCACTCTTCTCCATGGCCCAATCATATGAAAACAACTTAAAAAAACACAAAAAACAAACAACAAAAACTCCAAAAGCTTTTGACCAAGAGCTCTCAAAAATAAGGCAGTATTTTTTCTTTTGCAGCGAGTGCAAGCAGTACCCGTCAAAGCACAGGTAGCCAGACAGTCAAATTCCTAGACTTAAAGGATGAAAATGCCATGTATGGCTGACATCCATCTGAGAATAAGTGGATATTCTGCCCCTGCTCTTGCATCGCTTTCAGAATCAGTGGGATGACTGAAATGTTCCTTCAAGACCGGCTCTGTCCTAATTGATCTGACCACATCAGAGGCACACAAACAAGCCTCATCAGTGCGAGAGCTTGGCGCAAAGAAGGCAAACTGAATAATTTAAAATAAACACTGAGAGCCTATGCCTTGTTACAGTCCAGTAAGTAATTTAATCTGGGGAAGTATGTACGAGATAAAATACAGGTCAAACTGAGGTTGACTAAAAGTGAGTAACAAAAACGTAGTAACCATCTAGAAAAAGGTTTCTCTCCTTTCCAAGTGAGATGCAAAGTCCCAAGGACTATCTCAGACATTACTGTCTGACTTTAAAAGTACAACCTTTTTTATATCCTTTTCCTATCCTGTACCTCATCCAAAATAATTCAGAGTTCTCTGCCTCTCATCATAAGTACCTGCTTCTCATCTTAGCACTGCAGGATACATCACAGGCTGAAAAACTTACTTTAGAAACGGGCTTTTAAAGAATTCCAAAGTGCAAGAACTGCATTTAAAGAAAAAGTAGAAATGAGAGGAATGTACTTAGCAGGGACACTGACCTAAGAAGGAACTTCGACTTGAACCCCAAGATGAAGCACAAAACAATTTGTTTCTTTTGAGGGTACAATAAAAGCCTCATACAGAAAGTCTCGACTATTTGATGCTCCAGAAAGTGAAAACTTCACAGGTTTCATGGTAGCAGCCTTAAAACTTTCAAGGTCCTCAAAATAATACTGTTGCTCTTAGCAGAAATCCAGGACATACTCAGTTTACACAGAATCAGAATGTGGGTGAAGTAGGTATTCTGTCATAGGTTGAAAAAAGAAAAGTAAATGGAGACATGCAATGGTTTGGGTCAGAAGGGACCTTAAAGACCATTTAGTCCCAACCCCCTGCCATGGGCAGGGACACCTTCCACTAGACCAGGTTGCTCCAAGCCCCATCCAACCTGGCCTTGAACACTGCCAGGGATGGGGCAGCCACAGCTTCTCTGGGCAACCTCTTCCAGTGCCTCATCACCCTCAGAGCAAAGACATGCCTGGTTCCCATCCTCAAGGGTTTTCATCTCTTCTAACCAAAACTTCTTACTGTCAGATCTCATTGTTGAGTTTACTTCTAAATCAACCTCAAAGTGGCCCCCAAACCTGGGGCACCAGACTGTTCAGGGCACAGCAGTAGCTCTTGCTCCCAAGTTCCTATTCCACAAGCTCAACACTTACCCTACTGCTGTAAAGGACAGGGGCAGCGTCCCTTCAAAGGGGCTCCTGTCACCTCTGCTGGGCCTGCCAAATGGTTGAATTTTTCCCCAAACTTCAGCTTCCTATGAAGCACAGACGTGTCAGTGGGGAAGAGAACAGGTCTGGAGAATTCCTTGTTTTTTTCATGTTCTACCTATATTCACTATTAGCAGTGTTTTACTGGTAAACAGGAGCCTGAATGCCCTATCTAGGATAATCCAGCCATAATGAACTGGAGCACCAGGCAGGTGGGGGGAAGCAGGGATACACTGTGTCCAGGTGTTCTTCCAGACAACAGCCACCAAGCATCAGTGGTGCCCCAGCCCTGCCAAAGGAGGACTGGAATTTACTCCTCTAGACCTTATGTTTATCGAAAGAATGCTCATGCCCCCAAACAACTTCCAGAAACAGACTCATTACTATCAGAAAGTAGGTCAGTGTCATTGAAAGCCAGTTTGAAATGCATCTCCACAATAACTTCTTAATCTTTAAAAAGAGAACACATAAAATATTTATTGGATGGTGCAAAATGTTTGAGAGACTAACAGGGAAAGCTCTTATGTACACTGCACGAAATAGCTTTCCATGCCTCATTGAGCCACGGAGTATGAAAGGAGAGTGGCTTCTTGCGCTCGGCAGATAAAACGCCACCCAAAAGTACTTATCAATCTAGCAAATCACAGCACATGACTCGCTACCTCATTTTCCCAGTGTTGTCTGATGGTGAAGCTTTCTGACTTCTTTGGTATCTTCTCTCACTCTTAATGATCCTCCTGCAGATTTTTCCATATCAGATAGGCAGCTCATTCTTAAACTTCAATATTCCTAATTATCAAACATTCAGCATTTCAAAATGTAAATAAAATTTGCATCTCTGCAAGAGTAGCTCTGAAGAAAGAATATAGCATTTGCATTCAGACTGGTTAATTCCTGTAAGATAACATTTCATAAACAAAATGCTTCATTGAACATGGAGATTTTCAGCTTTTACAAAGGAAAGTGAACTTTAAACAAATATGAATCAGTTGAGTGATTAACTTTAAGTGTTTTGGGTTTTTAAACTAATCTTTATGTATAACCAGTATCAGCAGAACAATCTTTACTGATTAAAGAACCAAATGATAGTGAAACTCAAGCCGCTGAAAATTAAGGGGGGAGGTAGGAGGAGACTGCAGGAAATCATTTAAGGTCAGTAAGGGGGAGAAAAAAGAAAAAAAAAAAAAAAAACACACCATCACAAAAAAAAACACCCTCCCTCCCCCACCCGCAAAAAAACCCAAAAAAAACAAAAACACACACACAAAACACCCACCACACAGACTGACAACCCTGTCAGTGCAGCATCAGCATCAGAGGTTAATAAGGTAACTTTAAATTGTGGGCAACGGAACAGGTTAAGAAGGGAAACTAAACACACTTTCTCCTGCCCCCCAAGCTTTGTCATAATCCTAAATGTTATCTTAATTAGCCTAATTGTCTTAATTATACATTGCAGCAACTTGATCTTTTGTAGCACAATTTCAGCACTTTTTTCAGCTTTGTTCCAGTACTGGAAGAAGCGACAACCCCTTTGCCAAAAGCCAAAGGGTACAGGATGCCTCTGAGCTTTATCTTGACTAGGGCTACAGAGCCTCCCAGAGTGGGGCAGAGTGATTCCCACTTCTGCCCACAAAACCTGGGGGAAAAAAAAAAAAAAAAAAAAAAAAACAAAAAAAAAACAACCACACAACCCAAAAAAATCCACAAAACCTACTGAGACCTTCAAGAACTGGTTGTGTCTCCAGGTACCACGTGACAATGAGTGGCAAGAGGAACACCAGCAGCCCACCTGCCTCCCTTGCTCCTCATGCACACAGCACACCCACCCAGCATTTTTTTGGCAAGTTAAGTTCACAAAAGAGGCTAGTATTAACCCAAAGCTCAAGTGGGAGATTGTGGCGAGAACCTCTGGCCCAGAAAACAAGGGTCAAGGCCTTTACGCTATGTCTAGGGCTCAAGACAGATTGATTTACCCATTGGAGGTTCCTGAGAATTAACTTCTCCCACCTGGGCATTGTTACTTCTCCAAAAGTTATTTCTCATTCTCTGAGAAAGCAGTGATGGAGGAAGTTATACTTTCCTTCGACAACTTAATCTTCTCCATAATTTTTCACCTTGCTCAGTGAGAAACCTTCAGTACTCAACATTCCCCAAAAGAGAGCTTTGTCGGGGGTGGATCAAACAACAAAACTCATGCATCTACGCTGCAACAATTTTATGGTGCCATTCCTAAAACATCCCATTAGTGATAGGTTTGGAGAAGATTAGAGAAGAAAGCTCATATCCACTGAAGCAAGGTTTAATAGGCTCTTGAGTTAAGCCAGAGCCTTCCCTTAAACAAGGCACATCATTAGTAACAATTACCTGTAGCCATATAATCAAAATAGCTATCGTAACTGACATGAGAAGTCCAGACGTCATCTTTGGCAAGGTTAGGAAAAATATTGCTACCAATTATTATAAAACTGACTCCAGAAGAGAAACAAGCAATAAGAATATCACAGTGTAAGCCAGGGGTAAAAAGCCACGACAGACTGTAGAATTTCAACCCAACACTTGGAAATACAACCAAAATAAGAACTCAAAGCTGACAGAGGGAATGGAGACAATTTCTTGACAGCATTTGACGAGAACTAAGACTTTGTAGAAGTTAATACCCTTTGTAAATAATTTTATACCAAAGCCACCTGCAGAACACCATTTAGTACAAAATACCAGACGATCGTTTCCTCTGCTTTTTCAAATGTATGGAAGTTTTTCACCCTTTAAATGATCTTCAAGGAAACAGTTAACAATAGGCCTTGAGTTTCCATCACATCCTTCATTTCCAGGATTACTGTCAATACGATGTTTGAGCTGTGTTTCTAAATAATGCACCTGCAACAGTTTCTTTACATTTGAAAGGGCTAACTACCGGAGTAGGCAACACTTTCCACTACTAACCTTATTTTCTACTGAACACTCATACAGTAGCAAAAACTTCAACTCTAACTGAGCCAGCCGATACCTCACTCTGAGGTCTTACGTGATAAGAGCCAAGAGGTTTAGGAACAGGAATGCAGGAGAACACAGGTACATCCAAAGCCACCCAGCTGGCCTGCCACATCACTAGGTTTTAATTAGACCAGCCTTCTCAGCAAGAGCCACTCTAGACATGGTGGTTAGAGAAGGTAGGCTCAAACCAATTTTCGGCACTGCAGAAACCAGTCTTACACGAGGAGCTTCTGGTTTTCTCTCATTAGCCCTCCTTATGCGACTCCCTGCTACACCATCAGCACAGAGCTTGAGCAGGAGTAGCAGTACCGATAAAAGGAGGTAAGACCCAAAAAACCCCCAAAAAACCAACAACAACAACAAAAAATGGTTAGTAGATGAATTGAAGGAAAACAAGGCAAATCAGCAGTGGGTTTCCACTACCCTGTACCGACAGAACCACCCAACTAAGAATGACACCCCTGTTTCCCAAATATCTGGAGAGCTGCTCCTTAAGAAGTAAAGTAATATCAAATTATGTTTGTTTGCTGTTTTTTAATATAGGTATATATTCAACCTGTCCCACTACTGTGAGGAAAACAAGCAGGCAGCTGTTAGCTCCTCAGTGCCTCTCATCTTTGAAGCAGGAAGGCATTCAACCAACCATCCAATTATTTGAAGAACAGATCTCTTGAAAACCACCACATTGCAAGAAGCGTAGAATACTTATACGCATAACGCTCTACTTATATGTATATAGTTTCCCAACTCTCCATAGCACCAGAATTCAGTTTCAAAATCTAAGAGAATTCTACATTACAGAAATGAAAGCCAAAATTTCTTTTTCATAAGACTAATCATTTTAGAGAATAAGAAAATCATGTCAGTTCCTACATGAGGGTCAGATTTTCAACACTGCTGCTTGTAACGTCCAGCATCCCTATTTACCGCAGGGTTTCTTGCTCCCAGCCTCAGGAACACAAATGGGCTGCTAAAGTAATTCTGAAGCAAATATAAAAATTCTGCCCCCACAAATATACGGTTCCTTAAATCTTGAGGACTGTTTGTTGGCTTTTAACTTCAGTCTTATTTGACTGTTAACCCAGAATTGATTAAACTGAAGTCACAAAAGTAATCTCTCAAAGGCATAGTTAAATAAGTACTTTCACGTGCCTTGTCGTTGTTGGATTACTTGCTTTCCCAGCATTTTCTCTACCATAAACTGAAACAGTCAAAGCAGGCATATCAGAGCACAATTAAAATTCCTCTTCCAGAGCACAAGCTCACAAAGCTCTGCTTAACACAAAGATACCTGAAACTCACTAAATACAACTGCACGAGACAACTTTAAGCTAGAAAGCAGGTAACTGTGGAGCTACAGATCCTCTTGACAGACAGAAATGCACTATTTTGTAGCGATGAATCATGTCTTAAATTACAAGACACATCAGGGATAATCCCCAGACAACATTGAGATGGATCAATTGACTCTTGTTCCAGCAAAACTATTATTTCTTACTAAAAAGTACTTTAAAAGTCAAGGTGTTTTCTTAAATATTAATAAAGACTAACTGACAGAACCATGACCATTCCTTAAAGGCACGCTACATCCCATTAAGACTTATCAGCATCTATTTAAGAAATTAAACATCTGGTTAACATCTCAGAAAATAAATACCTACAACTTTCAGGGATATGTAATGCAACAGTTAGAAACCCAAAATGGCAAGATTTCCATCTGCTATCTGCCTGGTTACAGCAACACCATTTTCCATCTTCATGCAAAGTCTCAGTTTTAAACAAAATACAGAGAAGGGGACCAGATTATCATTTCAATACAACAAAAAGCCTGTTAGTGCACCAAACACATGGTGGTTTGTTGCAGTTATGAGATTCAAAGTGGTTTTGCCCTTACCTGGATGGCTTTGGGAGCTCATTGCTAGTAACGTCTAGTCCTTTGGAGAAGGGATTCGAGACAGATCAGTTTCCCCGCAAGTAACAGCAGCTCTAAAGAGCTCCAATGCTTCACCAATACATAGAAATTGGAAGTGAGGATTAAATCATGGCCACCTTATAAAATCCAGGGCACAGTGACATGCTGAGTTGTGTAGGAAGTAATCCAATCGGGTGGCAGAATATCTTCTAATGGTTTTCAAAATGGGAACCTGCAATTAAAGAAAAAGATGTCTACTTTAGAGAATTGAGATTTACAACCATTCAAATTACACATTATATAGTATATTTATTCCCAAAAGATTAAACAAGGATACTATTTTAGGCTTTAAGGTTGCAGAGAGAATGATTTTCAGAGTTACAGATGTAATTTTAATTAATAACTATAAAAATGCAGACTAATATTTAATATCATAAACAATTAAAACACAAAAAAACTTTTCAACTACACATTCAAGTATTAAAAACCCAAACTCTGTGTTAATTCTGATCCTCCAACAGCACCATATGAAGCCACTTCAGTCCAACAGCTTCCATATTTTAAAAGCCATATGTATGAGTGGTAACTGTACTTTACGCATCTGTTCCCCAAAGAAGTCTAAAGAAAAATTCCTCGCTGCCAAGAAGTGGTCTTGGAGCAGGAAGGGAAAAACCCACACAATCAGTTCCACTCCCACTCTTCCCAAGTCTCCAAGAGATTATTAAGAAGCAATTTCATACTGCCCTGAGGGGAAAAAATCCAACATTCCCAATTATTTTTAAACTGTATATTAGAGGGAGGAAGAGGAGAGGAAAAAAACCCACTGAGGTAGCAACCTCATGTACCCCTGTTCCCTCCCCAAATAAAAATATCAAAGCAGAAGACATCCCTTAGAGAAACTCCCGCCACAGAGGACCCAAAGATGGTGTCACCAATGCAACCAGCAATACTTACACCAAAAGAACCTGCTGCAAGGCATCCTGAAGTTCAATTTTGAAGGTTCAGGGGTGGGGGAGGGTGGCACTATACCAAGTGGTATTTCAAAATAGCCATGTTTTAGAGGCAAGATCTCTCAGAGAGATTGCTCTGTTTTAACATACACAAAGACCTGCCACTGACACATGCTACCAGCTAGCGCTACTGAAACAGATTAAACCACATTGTGTCCTTTATGCAAAGTATTTCACAACCACTTTATGCAAAGTTAATTTCCCTTATTTGCACCGAAAGAGTCATCAGCACGCAGGCTCCCAAGAGAGAACCTCTCTAGATCCTGAGGAGGATGTGTTAAAAAACAGCTGGTACCCAGAGGAGCTCTGCGCTGCCCTGACAAGGCATTTCTGCCCTCACTGTTGGCTAGCAAGAACAGTGTATACCCTGCACTCCCTAACCCTTCAGACACGAATTCAGCCTGCTGGCAGAAGCCAACTAGTTAACCCAGCTAAATTAATCCAGCTGACTGCTCAAAGCAGAGCAGGGACTACTTACCCCAAACTGCTCCACCAGCAGATCTGAAGGTGCGGTGACCTCCAGCAAAGAGACAGCAAGATTCCTTGGGCAGGGGATGATTGTGATAGTAAATACTACTGCCGCTTGCACAATGAGCATCTGTCCACAATTTATCCATGCCATTACATTTCAACTAGTCCCATCTATTCTTGGAAGAGCTCTTACCACACTCAGATTTTCAAGTTCCTTTCCAATAAGGCAGCAAAACCAGGTCTAAGAGTTAAACACCATCGTTGTTGCTTATGATGGGTCCTGCTTTAAAATGGTACTTCCCTGGTTTGCAGAATAATGCCCAAGAAGCCGCTGTTGAACAGAGGCCTTCCTTGCTGTATTTCATTAAAAACACTCTTTACTTGGCTGTTTCTCTGTACCCAAACTGTCTCAGCATTACTATTCTCTAAGTTCCTCTGCCCATCCTGCATTTTTAGAGACCTGGAACGCTCTTTCATGTTATGCGTCAAATTCAAGTGAAAATTACTTAAATGTCATTGCTAATCCCTGCAGGTTTCTGCCATCCCAAACACTCAAGATCTTCCAGTTCCATTAATTTGCACATCCTGTTGAAGAGAGTTGGGTCAGCTCAGACCAGGCATTAGCAAAATATTAACATCATTCCATTCCAATAAAAACAGCAGCATAAGCAATTTCAGCTGTAGACAAGAAGGATTCGGAATGGAGTTAACAGATGTCTGTCTATGCATTTTCACAGTGCAAGAATGAAGTAGGGTGCATGAACAGTGGGAAGATGTGTGTGCATTTCCTAAAGAAACTGGGCTGAAACAGCAGCAGCAAATCCATTTAAATGCACCATCAGTTTACCTATTCCCACTTCTTCCCCTAAAGCTCAATCTAAATTCAGTCAGACATAACAGATCCCCAAAGTACTAAGCTTCTGCATATGTTAGCAGTACTAATGCCTGGTCAGAGCAAATAGGACAAAATAACCATGATCAGATGGACAAGCTACAGGTTTAGTTCACTGACACTTTTTTTTTTTTTTTTTAGTTTTCTAGAAGAAATGCAGGAAACTGAGTATAGTAGAAGCAAAGCAGACCTTTCCAGGATACAGATAACAGTCATGTCCCAACATACCCTACCACCAAACTCTAATACTCAGTTACCACTTGCACTGATCTCAATGTGGTCCAATGAGACATTTCCAAAGCACTCAAGAGTTGTTGTCAGGCCCCTATCTGCAACAACTCTTAAGTAAATCTGTCATTTTGCCACTACCTCACAAAAAAGCTTCTCAGATTAGGAGAAGCAAAATGCTGTCTACCCCTATGCCTAAGATATTTGGAGGTCTATAAGGTTTCCCAAGCAAATTCTCCCATTTAAAAAAAAAAAAAAAAAAAAAAAAAAAACACAGAACTTGTTTAACTTCTACTCCAGTGCCTTCCAGGACAAGGGCAATCACCTCTGGCCTGCTCACCTTGGCTGCAAGAACAGCAAGCCCATGCCACACGCCGTCCAGAGACACGCTCCTTGCGAGCTCTTCAGGCACAGGAAAGGACTCGGTCGTGGTCAAGATGAGCTGCTTGGCCAGCCTGTCCACTACTAACCCAGACACGTCATACGTGATGGCGATGAGCACATTTTTGTTTATAGCAGCACCATCCTCTCATGAGTAACTTCATACCCAACTATTTTGGCCAGACAGGTCGCTCACCTTCCTTTTTCGGAGGGAGCGGCATCACTGGCATAGCAGGCTTCGCTGCGTGCGTGCTCAGGTCAGACTCAGTGGGCTCCAGCGTGCAGAGAGATGGACGTCTGCTGCCACGGGAGCGTTTTGCTTAGCCTGCCTGCTGTCTCCAAGCCCCAGGATCGCCTGCGGCCAGGTGAATTTTCTTGGCAGACAAGAAACAGTGGCATATGGAGCATGCCAGCTTCAGCCCTTCACACGGAGTCCTTCCCTAGGCACAGAGCTAAGGGCAGCCGAAGAGCATCCATACACAAGACAGTGGATGGCACTGCACAGGCTACAGGACAGAAAGACCGAGCAGAACCGTAGGCTAAAACATGCAGGTGTGCAAAACACAATTAATTGGGTGTAGCAAACAGGACTGGTATGAACACACTTTCTGCCTCAAAGAATTGTTCAGAATCTGGTGCCTGATGGATTTTTAAAAAACTCTGGAATAGGAGCACAAAGAGCAAATTAATGTGTTTTTATTTCATCCTACTTCTACCAGGGTGTGCCCACGAGCACATGCTCCGTAAAGCCACGCAGGCTGGTGTGTCTTCAGCTGTATCCTCATCACAGCTGTATCCTCATCACATCCCTGGCTCAGAAGGTAGCCACGGCCTGAGCGTGCTGTCACCTCCTTGCCACCAGCTGATAACAAGCCTCCATAGATGCAGCCACCATACAGTGAGAGACAGACTGAGAGGCTGCAGCTTCAGAAAAAGCGTTTCGTTTCTCACTTGTTTTGGTGCCTCAACAAGCCACTTTCCCTTACTATACACCTTCCCTTACTATACACCTTCCCTAGATTAAAGGCACTAGTGGTCATTTTAGCTGCTCTTTTACTCATGTCCTACCAGCGAGTACATCACACAACCCACTCAGTCCTCAGCAGTACAGCAGGCAGACCTTTCATCATTTATGTCAAGGAAAGGATGCGTCTGCTTAAAATACTTCCATGAGACTTCAACTGCTTCTTCCAGAAGCTGCAAAGAAAACAGTGGCAAATACATCAACCAGGCCGGGTCGTCACAACAAACCACCTATACACAGGAACAATGCATGTAGGGAGAAAGCATATGGCTCTAAACACAAAACTGCTTAACAGCTCTCTAAAACAGAAGATTCCTCACCTTCTTCTCCAATGGCATGGCCAGGCTTGCTCCCCAAAACCACACACACAGGACAACTCCACAGCTCAGTTCTACACTGTTCCTTCCACACACTTTTCAAGACCACTTTTTCCCCACTGGGCACCTGGCAAACCATTAAGGGACAGAATTGCATGTGAATGAGGAGTTGTAAGTAATCCAACAGCTTTCCAAGTCTGTTTCCATACATTTTGCAGCTTTTTCTAATAGTTAATAACAGGAATCTTACAGTTCCACCATACAAATGCTTTGACAGTATGAATGTTCACCTTCTCCTCAGCCTGTTCCAGATGTGCCCCTCTACTAGTCACAAGCACAGATGTGCAATAACCAGTAATTAAAGTTATGATAGAGCTTTATTTACAAAGCTCTATTTTTCAGAGCTTAAATTGCTACAGTACTTCAGCCAAGATAAAAATCTTGGCCTAAGGGTGAAGTTTCGAGATTGTTTTAAGCCAAGTCAGTCTGGTTGCATCAGGATCCCCAGCTATTGATGACCTCGCTTCATCTGCAGGCCCTCAGACGCATACCATCAACACTCCCAGATGGCAACGCTGCAGCCAGCTGACAACATCACTTGAAAACCTCAGTTAAACAAACCTAACTGCCTGCTGACTCAATGCATCAAAACACAGTGTAAGTCATACACCTACTATACCCATTGCTGTGCTTTGAAGTTTATTTCTAGGTCCAGAGAAAGCTGCTCTGCCTTTCAGACCCTTAATGTTAAAAGCTTTGCAGGAGACGCTGCCTTTTACCAGGGCAAGGAAGCCAGCTCTGCGAAGGCAACAGCAAGAAGGGACGCAAGAACGCCTTCCACATCCCGGCACTTCTTTAGCAGCACTCCAACGCCAGGGGGTTTGGTCTCCAAACTCATCTTCCAAAAAGCATTAGCACCCATCCTTCTGCCTGACACTGCAGATTAAATACCAATAACAAGTTTCTCCCCACCCCTAAAATCTACCAAGGTATTAGGTTCCTTGCTGCATTAAGAGGCAAACAGTAATAAATTTAATCCCACGTACTCCACATAAGATAACAACATCATCTTGATGCTTGCCTGGATTCCTACTCATAACATGCTGCCTGCGAATGATCTGATGCTGCAGCAGTGCCTCTGTTGGAGCTTATTGATCCAATCTCTCCTTTGACAACAGATCCCAAACTTTACCCGGGGGGGTGGGGGGGAAACAAGCTGCCTTTGCTTTTCAGGGTTTGTTTACAAAATACTGCCAACATAGGATCTATATAGGAAAGGAGGAGGGGAAAAGAGACACATAGCTGTGCGAAAACAGTAATAGTTATTGTGACCACAAAATGATTTATTGCATCTTTATTTAGAGCAGAGGCAGTGTGAAACAGTCTCCTGGGACCACATCTCCAGACCCACCACTTTGCAAGATGACAAAAAAAGTGGCAGTAGTCCCGAGGAACCACACAACCCTTTGACAATATCACTTCAACTCCTGCTTCTCCAGCAGGATACAGCTTTACTGAATCTGTCCCGGGAGACTACATTTCACACTTCCAAAAGTGCTGGTTTTCCTACAGTTTCAATGATACTCAAAACAGACCTCTCCCAGAAAATGTATTTGCAACCCTCAGACATCCTCTCAAAAAGTTTTAAGTCTCCAAAGACAGTGATTCTGTCTCTAAACACACTGTAGGAGCAACAGACTGTACTGTAAAATACACTGTCAGCTTCATGCTCAGCTGTGGACAGAAGAGCAACTAAGATACCACAACAGTAATAGAAAATAAAAATAGAACACCAAGTTTGCTGCTGTGTTAGCCCAGTTCCTCAAAAATAATGAATATTTTGTGCAAATCTGGACATTCCCACTCCATTCCCAAGTACACAGTACAGAGTTTTAAAAGAAGGGCAAGAATAAAAAAAAAAAAAAAATAAAAAAATAATCAGAGGTGTGGTACAAATTTCTCATACAGGTGAAGCAAATCTTAAGTCTTCAGCAGAGACAGAGGTGACTTAAGGATATTACAGTGATGCAGAATCACGATTAATACAGAGAAGTCACCAATCACTCTGTTTTCCATCTACTACTGTCACAGCAAGAAGTTTTTCCCATTCTTTTTCTGGGAGGGAGGTTGGGTGGGCACAGAACAGAGGGAAGGTACCAGAAAAAGATAGTTCAGGTGGCAAGCTGAAGCAGAGAACATTACATGCTCCTTCTTAGCTGCACTAAGAAACTCTGATTTGGAGTGCTGGAAAAAGCAAAATGTTTCCAGAATTAAAAGCAAACAGATAAACTTCTTAGAAAAGAGGACAAACACCCAAGTGCTTCTGCACAAGGCCAGGAAACCCACAAGACAAGTCACTGGCTCACAGGAGAGTACTTTAAAAGCATCACTCCCTCCATGTCCTGTGGTGAAACGCCTCCCAAGGAACGTCATCTCGAATGCTGCTGGAGAATGTGGCAATCAAGTACCTGTAAAGACGAAAGCCCACCTGCACACCAACCTACAGTCACTAAATCAACTCAACTCAGCTTTGTCCTATACTAACATGATAGGCCCATCCTCAAAATATAAAGTTTACTGCTTATAACTTTCTATACGGCACTGAAATCATGTACCAAATTCTTAATTAGTTTCCATGCAAGTGGTGAGCACACCTGCATTCATGAAGTTAAAGAAAATACTTGAGTGAACTGGCAAATGGAAGTATCTACATGGCACTCAGGTATCCACATGTAAGAACAGAGAGCAAAATCAGTTTGAGTCCCTGAAGCCTTCACTGCAGTTAGAACTGTGTGACTAATCATTAAAGAGAAAACCCAGCCTAATACAGCTGTTACAAATAGCTTCTCACCAACAGTATACTAGGTACATACATGCCAGAGTGAGTACAGATCCAGCTGAGCCCATAGTACTAGGCCACCCCATCTTTGCTAAACTCATCGTTTCCATATTCTTATCTTGCATTAGCCAAACCAGAGGTACCTGCCTTTAAGATCAAAGCTCAACACAATGATTCAAACATACTAACCATCTAAGAAATACAGAAGCATTAGCCAGTACTTCAAGGAACTAAAGCACAGTAGGTCTGTTCAGCAAATGCCGACATTCCAATGCCAGCCATTACCAGGGCTATTCTCACATGACAGCCTAGAGTAGAACAAATACTGTTTCTGCCTCTCCTTTAAACTTCCACTTTCCACTTTCAAATACACGCTGTGAAGATTTATTGCTTGTATGTTCACACTAAGCATTTTAACTTTGTGACAGGTTTTGTATGGTATAATGTTCAGAAAGAGATTCAATCTCTAACCACATTTGTCCTAAGTGTTAAATTACAGTATATGTACATTAAGACTTAAGAATAACCGATACCTACTCTGTATTTACGCAGTTTCTTCAGGGAAGACTATACATTGCTAGACAGTCCCTGGTAGTTGCTTTTGGAGCAATCCTGCTATTATTTCAGGCAGTGGCTTGTTAAGCAAGCCCTCGCAATATAAGCAGTGCTATACATGCACTGAAGTCACCTTCAGACATTGAAAGAAAACAAACTGAACAACAGCCACAAATAGCAAGTCACTATTAACTAATTTTGAGCTACTTTATTAACACAGAACTAATCCACAGCTATTCAAGGGCAGCAAACCTATACAGAAATAACTAATTATGTGTAACAGAAATTCTCAATAAAAATAATCAAGAAAAGTTGCTTTCTACAGTTTCATACCCCTTCGCTTCTTATTGTCAAGAAACACTCCACTACCAATGCCCACAGCATACAGATTCCTTAAGGAAGGCTGTCCTTCCCAGGCTCTTTTCAGTTGTGTTTCAAAGTCAAGTCAGCTCAAACTGATGTCTGGCAGCAGCCCTTTCACTTCAGTCGTGTAAATCCACATGCTGAGACACTAGCTCAAACTAAAAATACAGTTTTAGGACACTAATATTTCAGAAGTGAAGCCCTCTTCACCCATTCCAATGTTAAATTAATACATACCTGCCACTATTAGAGCTTGCCCCTGGCAGAAGTCTGCAAGTTTTCCTCATTAAGCTTTAAACCAAGGGCTACTTGGAAGAATATGCTTTTTGCTTATTCTGCACAAAACCCCTCATGGTACCATCTGTAGCCACTTTTGCAAATCACCACCTTCATCAACTGTTATAGCTGCTTTGAAAGCTGAAGGTGCCTCCATGTCCTAAAAAGAAAAGCCTTAGATCTTCTGGTGGACACAGTAAAACCCAAAATGTTTCTCTGGCCCTTTTCCTCCACTGCTACGTGTACACAAGAGTAGAACACAAGAGTTCTACTTCCACAGAATCACAGAATGGTCTGGGTTGGA
>JMFS01063893.1:0-36543 GCA_000699545.1 Podiceps cristatus
CCCCCCCCGCCTTATTCTTGTTAAGTGTTTCAGATGAGATTGAAGTGAGTAATTAACAAGTATGCGCTGTAATTACAAGCTGAAAAAAAAATGTTTGTTTTATCCCTTAAAGACTGACTGCCTTGCTCAACACTAAACTGAGTAAAACCAGGAGGAAAATTATCCTATTTTTTAATGAAAAAAATTTTCCTCTGAAAGTAAGGAACTAACTGGCTAAAGTTGTATGCAATTCTGGCAGCTATCTTATGGTATCTCAACTAACAAATTCCCTTTCATCCATCACTGATAGTCGGCCAGAAAGATCTTTGTGATACCTGATAGTAGGCTGTTGCAATGAAACCCTCTAAACTTGAAATTCAGGCTTGTTTTAATGTATTGCTCATACACTTTTTGTATGTCTTGGACATCTTTCAAAATGGCTTTATGTTTAGGAGCTTGAATAAACAAACCAGCAAGGTTTTGTTTGAGTTAGAGGGATGTGGGGTACCTGCTGGCCTAGAGAAGGCTTCTCTGGAGATGTGGGCTAGTGTCATTCAAATGCAATACACTATATTCTGTATTTCCCAGTTTTTAGAGTGATTCTGTGGTGAGCGATGTCCGATGAAATAGGATGTATTGTGTGGCACCTCTCTCCACTGGTGGAAGCCGGTTGCTGCTGAAACCATCAAGTTTCCTCCAAGGAGCTGTTGCATCTAACCAGCTAGAGATGGGTTTATTTCCCTTAAGGCTTTATTTCTCCCTCTGCCAGCTGTAACCAGTGAACCTGCCTTCCTATGCTAGGCACATTCTTTTGAGGCATCAAACACTCCGTCAGCAAGCTGCTGCAATATCTGCTCTGGTGAATATGCCAGTATTATTCCCAAAGTGGTATTGGGTAACTGATTTCTAAAGATTTTGGCAGAATCTGTAAAGGACTGGAGTCAGTATGAGGCAGAAGGTTTGGCGTAGAGTTCTGCCTGACTCAATTGTTTCATTTCCCAACAGAGTCCCAAATGCAAGCTCTCCACTTCCATGGCATGTTGCTTTTGACAAGTTTATACCTGCACCAGGGCATGAAGACATCTTTTGCAAGTGTTTAGAAAAGTGTTTTGCTTCTTGGCTGAAGAAGTAAGGAACAGAAAAAAATAAATCATTTGGTAAGTTCCAGTAAGGAATTTTTGTAGGGAAAAAAAAAGTTGCAGCGTATGAGTCATTTGAAATAGATAACATGAATTGGGTAGTAAAGTCGCCATCCCTTCTCAGAAAATTAAGTTAATTATTATTTCTAGAAGATTAGGAAGAGTGGAGAGAGTGGATAGATGTTTAACAAGTTGACCTTCCAAAGTTCATGGAAGTAATTTCAGTACAGGCTAAAGATAAGATCAGAACCTGTAGGACAAACATGCCTCCAGAATAAATGCAGCTTACAAATAGTTTTAACACAAAGTTCAACAAACTTGCTGTAATCGAGGTCTTGTTTTAGTTATTCACACAAATATTAGGAAATAAATGCTTGTATATTGGAAAATATGCAAAGTTTCTGGAGAAACTGCAATTCTGGAGAAAATTGCAGTGTCTTGGAGAGATGCAAAACAGTAAAATAGCATATCTATAAAGATGCAGGAATATCAAAGTCAGACTGTTCCTACAGCGGCCTATAAAACAGGGATAGTTGGGGGTTTTCAGCATGAATAACTAATACAAAATGTACTCTATCCTGGTGATGCTGAAGGGTTTAGCAACTGCAGCAGAAGAGATGCCTGTTTACAGCAGAGCATGCCTGAACAGTGCTTGGGGATGCTGGAGTGCTGCATGGCTGAGGAGACTGCAGAGCCATCTCAGGTCAAAAAAAACCCAACCCTCAGAGTATGCATACGTAAATTCATTCCTGACGGATCACATTCTATAATTAAAAACAAATTGGTACTGTAAATCACTATTACAGATCACTTAGTCTGTTGTATTAGAAAGTTTTAGTGTTTTTCAATGAGATGCTCAGTATTTGTGGGCATGCAAAGAAAGGTGTGTGACGCACATTGTTCTCTCGTAGCACAGCAAGAAATCTGGATAACTTTTGCGCTAGAGTAGCCCCGTGGCTGAAGCACAGGCCAGGAGATCTGGGTTCACTCCTTGGCTCTGTTACAGCAATTACTAAGCAGACACTTAATCTCTGTGGGCTCTTTCTGTGGTTTTAAATGACCATGAAAGCATTTATTTGACACTCACTCACACCTATGTGGTACTCATGTGACAGGCTGACACGCTGTTAAGATTAGAGGCTTTCCTTATTTCAAAGTTCTATTGTTTTGTAAGAGGATTTCTGCTATTATATGTTCATTTATGTGCCACTTGTGTATTTGATTGGACCTTTTTCTTTTCTATTACACTTTGGTATTTGTGATGAACTGTGCAATCTTTGAGTATATTCTCAGGAAAAAGCTATTAATGACACTGACTTTTAATGGTGTTCTGAGACTAACAGCAGTACTGTGACAGCAGGACAAGCTTGCTTACACTTTCCCAGATGACAGAACAGGTAGAAAACCATCAAGACTTCATACTGAATGCACTTCACTTCCAAGGTATGAAAGCATGCCAAAGCTAAGTGGTACTCAGAATCCTGCAGCAAGGTTTTATGGGAAACTAAAAACCCCACATAATTTCTAAAATTATGTTCCATTGTAATAGTTTGTATTAAGACAGGTGACAAAAAAAATCATAAAAATTTGGTATATATATCAAGTTTGCATAATTATATAGATGAATGTAACTCAAATTATTTTGCTAAAGCTACTTTTGTCCTGTTCTGCCTTAAAGTTACTGACCGCTGAACACAGAAACAAATACTTCCCCAGCAAAAGTACTTGATCACATCTATCCTTAACCATGAGTATCACATGTATGCTTAAATTCAAATTAAAAATCCATGAAACAGAAAAGGAAAGTAATTCAAGATAATTTTTTGATGGTGGTAGTGTTTGTTACCTTGCTAAGCTTGTATGAAATGCAATTTATTTCCCCAATATAGTTGTGCTCATAATTGATATTTTTATTCACAGGCTGAATTGAAGCATTGAATAAAGTGTCAGGTGTACTCATGTACGCTGATGGTAGTGGTTTTGGTAAGTGATATGAGAAAGTGAAAAATCCTTTTAGAATGGAGTGAAGCATATTACTTGTTGTTTTTTAATCTTAAGTTTAAATTGTTAATTATTTTTTTAAATCGTGTAAGTGAAGAAATAAAATGTGCTTTCTTAGAGTTAAAATGTCATAATACTTAGATGCAACTGAAGTTATTACGTGTTTTTCACTGAACTTACAAATTCTCTCAACAGTAGTCTCAGTGGAAAACACCTTTCCAGAATTTCAGTTCTCAACTCTGGCATCTTGATCTTTTGCAGTGCATTCTGCAGTGCCAGTCAGCATGCTGGAGCAATTCTGGGCCAGGAGCTGAATTCCTAAGTGCCACAAAACATGTCCATGGCAACAAGGGTGTGCAACTTCATTTCCCACCCCCCCACCCCCAAGGCACTGACTTTGCAATGCACTGAATGCTGAGTGCCAAAAACCTAGGAATTTATGTCTCCATTACAGCTTACCATAGTGGGGACATCAAATGTGAGTGAATTGACAGCTGTCACATGGCTTATTGTTGCTGCTGAGACATGACTGCCTGGCTGGCTTTCTTCACGGTCACTAATAGAAAAACTTCTAATGTAAGTCAGTGGGCTCAGGGGTGAGAAAAGGATAGGGGAAGACTGCAGGGAGAGAAGAATGAAGATGATAAGATTATTTGTCTCTTTCAAAGCCACTCCTGAGGCAAAACTAGGAGGGACTTTGCATAAGCCTTCATGTATGCTTTTTCTCCAGGTGAGAGAAGAGCAGATGAAGATCAGGCCAGGGGATGGAGGGCAATGTGAGCTCTTTGTGCTTCTCTGCTGTGTATACACCTCCTTCCTGAGGTGTAAGGTGAGAATATGCTTCCTCCCACATGCTTGCCCTTTAGTTATTTTGCTGAGGTTTCTTTGTGAACAAGAAGTATCCAGAAAGTCTCCAGGGCTTTCCACTTCGCTTTTTATCAGACATGTGGGTGACTACATTGGTTTGAAGAACAAGCTGTGCAATGCTTCTGTATTACTTCACACTTTTGCACAATTCCTATGTGTTGTCTCACACTCTGGCACAGGTCCAGCTGAGGAAGCTCAGTCAGAGTAGGCACTAGCTTGAACTTGTATCTAAGGTCATGATAAATGGTCCTGCGGAACTGTCAGCTCAATGCTTATTGGTGGTGAAGCAGATCAAGTGCTAGGAGAGGATAGAGGCCAAACCAGAGGGCTGCTGCATAAAACTACAGTTCATCCATGCTTGGATGACTGGATGATGTGCAGTTTCTCTAATCTCAGTTTATGAGAGATCTGGAGAAGGTATAGAGGAGGCAAAACAGGTTGATATAAGGTATGGAACAGAGAATAAGTCAGAAAACTGAGAGAAATATAGTAGAAGTATATAGAGCTAAGTGGTGCGGAAAGGGATCAGTTGTGTAAACTCCCTTCAGTGGAAGTACTAGAGGCCATATGTGAAACTACCAGGAACTAAATGAACATAAATGGAAGGTCGCTAGCAAGCAAGCAAACCTCATCAGATTTCAGCCAGTTCCCTTGGCTGCAAATAACTGGAGGTAGGGGAAGATGCAAGATGAGCATCACGTGCTTGTCCTGTTCTCTTCTGTGGGTGTCTGCTCACGCCTACAGCTGAGGATGAGACACCAGGCTGGATGGACTCTTTGAGGCAGTCTGGCCTGTCTTATGTTTGTGTCCCTGCAGGCAGTGCAGATACAGCCAGCTCTAGTTACCTAGTGTGAACCGGGCATGTGTTTAGGCGCAGGGAGCTGCAACAGCAGAGGCAAGGGCATAAGCTCCGATGACATGGCAGGATAGCTCTGATCTGCAATTATTGCTGATAGCCTTGAATGTTAACCTTCAGCGTGTCAGGAGTGTAAAAAGCAGCTTTAGATAACGCCCTGGTCAGAGCTCCCCGGGAATTGATAGCAAAGATAGCCTGCACTTCTGGTCACCTTGGTGCCACACCATCCTGCCCTGCTGAGCGTGTGTCTGTCTGGACTGATAAACAGAGCAAGTCAGGTACTTCACTGTCACAGCTCTGCTGTGTGGCTTCAGCCGCAAGGGGAAGAGTCACTTAATATTACAGCCCTCAGATTCTTTGGTAGAGGTTTGGCTTGATGATTCAGTCTTAGCATTATCACCATCCGGACAAATATTGGCCAGGGAACCAGAAACACCTCCTTTTCATCCATGCTTGGGACAATTTCTCTGTGGAAAAACAGAAAAAATGGGGCATGCTGCAGCTGGTCTGACAGCTGCCAAAAATGTGAGTGGATTATAAATAAGTTATTACTCTCTATAGAGTAATTATTGGCAAGGGCATAGGACTAATCTAGAGCCTCTCATCTCTAGTCTAGAAATAGCTACTTGATAGACAAAAAATAAAGCACACTAAAAAAAAAATCAAACCAACCCAAAGTCATTCAAGCAAAAAATACACCTGAAACAGGAATAGTAAGATTTTGGTAAAATAGCAGGGGAGGAGATGCAAGTAAGACACATTTAGTGAAATTTCTCCCTAAATCGCCACTTCAGGGGATTTTAGGTTTTAATCTGTTAGATGGGGTTTTTTTCTACAGCAACATTGCACACTTGTTTCATTGACCTATGCTCAACTTTAAACTTTGACATGTGCAAAAATGGATGACTGTCAGCTAATTGTGGAATTATACAAATCACTAGGTATTTCTAAAAGAAATGCATTAGGGAATTAGTTACTGGATGGCTTTATTATTGTGAAGAAATCCTGCCTCTTTCTTTCTTGTAAATTCACTGTGCCAAATCTATTCAGAGTTCATAGTGAATATTTTGTATGTTCTTAAACCACAGAAATTACCTCAGAATATATGCACATTCTGTTTTACAGCAAGTGGCAGCTCCTTTCTTGTTCCAGCCTCCTTAAACTAGTCTAGGAACTGAGCTGTCAATTACAGGTGAGAAACCTTGACCTATGAAATAATTTTGTTACACTTTAATGCATTACTGTTACACTGTGACTAAGTGATAAGATTGTCTTTGAAAAAGATACTGGTTTATCCAGTTTTATGCAGACAGTTCCAAGGGACTTTAAATTTCACTCTTGGCAGCGTTGCAGCATGTGTTGCTACTGTGAGGGAAAACTGGGGTCTAAGAAAAACTTATGTTTGAATGTATCACTCCAGCTGATCTTTCAAGGTGCATTAAAGCCCTGTTAAGAGGAAGGGACTTGTATGCTAAAATCTCTTAGAATTTCCCAGAGACTCTTAAAGTTACAGCAGAAAGAAAATGTTGCAAGTCAGGAACATCGGATTCGGTGACCCGGATCTAAGCAGCATCTACCTCTGATAGTATCAGCTGCTTCAGAGGAAGGTGGAAATAAATCCTGAGAGTGGGAAGCTGTGGGATAACTCTAGCACAGTCCTGTTCTAAACACTTGCAGCTAAAAACTATTGTGCTCTGCTGCAGAAATGCTTAATTTTTCTTTGAGGAAATCAATGATGTTGGCTACATAAACCCTGTATGCCCTTAGCTGTACATGTTTCTAAGCCTTTCAGATATGCTACTAAATTCTTGAACTTGTTAAGTGATCATTGATCTTGGTAAACTGAAAGAAAGAAAACTTTACATTTAGGCTAAAGAGCTGCAGAATGGCTTAAGCCATTGCAAGTAAACAAACCCAAGAATCTGCAAAGACTTTCTGCAGCTCTCTCTATGAAATTTTGTGCTACTGAATTAAGCTCATTGCATTATATGCTCCTTTTCCATTTTTGAATTATCCACTTGTATTTGAAAGTCACTATTTTCCCTTGAAGGAAAATATGTCCAGAAAAGATGCCCTGTGCTCACAGTTAGGCTGTACTTCAAGGTTTCTTCTATTGGTTATTCCAGTCAAGAAACCATGAGTGTTAGCTTTTGTGGGATATTTTCTGCTTTGGGGTATGTGCTTGCCAAGTTGCTAAGTCTAGCACATCATAATATGTTACAGCAGTTATTAAATTAAACTATCAGTTGCCAGATGCCAGTACAGATTAAAAGAACATAAATGAACACTAACTATAAGATTGTAGAGACTAAAGGCTGTGTCTTCAAATGATGCTGTTATCCTGAACTCATGTAAATATTTATGAATGTATTGACATTAAGATAAGAAGAGGAAAATTCCCTTCCAGCTTCACGTGCAGTTTAATCTTTGACTAGGTCATAGCTGCTGGTTGTTTGAAATGAAAGTGCACGTTTACTTTTTCCCCAGACCACATCAATGTTCAGATCATGGTGGAGGTCTGAGTGCAGTGCATGTGAGCTGAGCTTTCCTCTGCGTGTTGCACTTGGGGAACAAGGAATCTGCAAAGGCCCAGCCCTTTTGGGAAACAAGCATCATAGCTGTAGTCCCTTGGGCCTAAGGACTCTAACACTTTGCATCCTACTAGTTTTTAAAAGGAAGCATATGTGCTGGGAAGTAGAAAGCACACTAGATTTGGCTGTCGTTCCCATATGCTGTCATCTCAGAAGAGTGACCTTGGCCTGGTTTCTAAGGGGGAGCAGGGGAAATGCATGCACAGCCACCCAGCACTCTGCACAACTCCTCTACACATACACTTCATACATGAACTCAGTGACCGTATTTTTGCAAGATATCCTCTGCTATCTCACAGTATAGTGGGCTACTTTGTACTTGCTAGGAACATCTTTTTTTCAGGGTGTGTTTATGCAGGCTAGCTAGATCTCTACTAATACTCTCCATTTTTGTTCCTTTAGCCTGGATAGAGAAGATGTGAGATCTCCCAATAAGGCATTCTTAGTATGCACTAGAGTGCCCACACAAGTCTTTATGGAAGAGTAGCCAAAAAAATGACTGCCTGAACGCAGACAGAAGAGCTTTATAGCCCTCCTGGGTAGTATGATTGATTCTCACCTCTCCAAGTTTTTCTTAACAAATGTTTCCAAGACACAGTGGTGGAAGTGGCTGATGCCTCTGGACAATGAAGGGTGATAAAAATCTTTGGTTTGGTCTCATTGATTTAGGAAGAGAACCCTCTTAGAACAAGCAGAGGAGGTTTTCAAGGTAATGAGTGCAGAGAAAAGCAAAATTCAGTGTTTTAAAATGGTTCCAGTAAAATGTAAGGTTTTGCTTTTTTTTTCCCCCTCAAATAATTTTCCATGTTACTAGGACAAAACCATTTCAATAATTTATCTGACTGGGAGGTCAATGTTCCTTTGAATAACAAATGGGTGCGACGAACCTTTACTTCTCTCTCCTTGGATCCAGCTGCCTAAACACTGCAAAAAAAGCATGAACACGGGACAGATATGGCCTTGGCAGGGACATGGGAAAGTAGGGCACGTGCTCTGGGCCAAATCTTTCTTTAGAGGAAGCCACGTGAAAGCACAAACGCATGTAGGAAATCACAAGTGTAACTGGGAGCAAGAATTGGGTCTTACACTTGCAAAGTTGCCTAAGCTGCTTTTTCTGTCAAGCCTAGCAATTATCTGGGCTTCCCCATGGCTTTTTTTTTACCTCTGTCATTTAGCAGAGCAAGTAATGTACTTCAGAGATCCAGTTGCTGTCAGAGGTGGTGTGGCCACAGCTTGTATCTTCTGATTTGGAGAGTGCCAGGACACTGGGATCATCTTGCTGATGTGGATCCAGGTTATGGTGTTGGTGACAAATGTGGGTTTTCTTAGTTGAAGCAAAAAGAAACCAGGTAAAATGTTTCAGTATTGATGTCAAACCATTTATTGTCATTAAATATGTAGATTCTGGTTTTGGTGGGTAAGCTAACATACAGTTTTGTTAGTGGAAGTTTTCCTGTGTGAAGAAATGGAGATGCTTCTTATAGTAGCAGAGTGAAGCTGGATTTCAGATACTGCATGGAGATCATATAGAACCAAAATTCTTGGTCAGGTCTTCTAATGCTTGAGTTTGAGATTTTGCCTTAGATTAAATGATCTGCACCGGGGTGGGGTGGGTGAAGCACTTAATGTCCCCTTAGACAGAAAACATGCAGAATTTTTTATTTGTGCTTTACCATAATTGAAAAAGCCAAAGTATCAAAGCACTTCTGTGGTCCATGGACGATCAGACTGCGAGCGTTACTCTAATCATGAAAAAAAAAAAAAAAATCAGAACGTGAAGTTCTAATGTGTGAAACAATCTAGTATGTCATGATAATTTGGCACAGTGTAATGGTACACCTTGAGTCTGGCTAGAGGGGAGCATGGACACTAGACAGGTACTGTAAGAAGTGTCCTGCCGTGAGTTGTCAGCAGCAGAGGTACCAGCAATGAATTCTGACACCAGGGGATGTTACTCCTTAAGCTCCCCCAAAGTAGGAGACAGCAGAATCAAGGCTATCTGACAGGCGGTGTGAGAAGGACATGTTTGAGTGGAACGTAATGACCTGAGGTGAAAAGTCAATTGGTAACAAGAAAGTTTCTTGCAATAGGGAATGGTTCAAGTGCTAAATGTTCCCCCAGAACAGTGCTATGGCTCAGTCCATGCTTTCTGGCATATTCTTCAAATTTTACCTTGGTTAAACACAGCATTAATTTTTTGGAGTTCTGAGAATTATATCATGGCTGACCTAAAGGGAAACAAACTGATCTTGGCAACAAATGCACCCAGTGTCACTGATACTGTGAACTGCAGAGTATGACTTGAAGGTGAAATGTGTGACCACCAGTGAAATCTGCCCCTCTTTTCTGCGGGCCAAAACCTTCTCAGGTGGGGACTGAGTGGTGCAGTGTTTTGAATTCCTCCTTTCACACTGATAGGGGAAGATTTGCCTATCTAACATTATACTATGTGTAAGGCTCATTCATATGAAAGCAAATGTGGGGCTCTACTACTGTGCTCCATGTTTTTGCAAGTACAGACAAAGATAGAATTGATTCTTTACACTATCTGAAGGCAGTCCTTAATGTCATGGATTCCATCCAAAAAAACCCAACTTTTTTTTGAAAGAAAGAAGCTTTTTTTACAAGCTGCTGCATAAGTATATTTTGCTTTTGCTAGATCATTTGGTGGTGTCTTGCTAAGCTAGCTTAGTATCTGTTTTCTGGATAATATTTACTAGAGGCTAAGCTTTACTATTTTGTTTTTAAAAGGAAAATGTTTAAAGAACAGAAGAGAAACCTTTGCAAATCATTCATTTTATTGACAGTTTCCACTTAAGTCTGACAAATCTATTTATACCCTGTGGGACAGTGACATGGATTCCTCAGATCTCAGCTGGAGTATAGTGCAATACACCTCAATGAATGAGTCTGCAGACTAGTGGTTTAGGAGAGTTTTTTCTGTAAAAATCTGAAGCCCTCTAAAGACCCTTAAATCTGTGCACCAATAAAATGGTTTTGTCCATTTGTGCAAAGAAAGAAGTAAGCATTGCTAGTCAACTGCATGCTCACACCAATGAATAGAGAAAGTGCAAAGTCATGCTGGAAATCTCTATATAAGCTTTTTACTTAGCACTTAACTAGTCTGAATGACACTGCTTGCAATAAATCAGGAAGAAAACAGAAGTGAATTTAACACATTTGTAGGTCAAAGACTGGCTGCCAGGCCAAATGCAGATTGCACAATTACTTCCTCTTGTGGAAAGTTTGTGCAGGCAGTGCTGGGCTGAATTACTTGTTTCCAAATAAGGTACACAAGGAGAAACAGTTAACGTTGATATATATATTCCACGTGATGTGTTTGTTGGGATATAGGTAAAAAAGAAGCCTCCAAATTGCTGTATTCAATGGTCTTATTGTAGATGTTGTACATGAACACTATCCTGTAAAGAATCGTACAATATGCAAAAATATGGTAGAGCTTGTAGTTTTGGAAAGATGTCCTGGCTTTATTTGCAGAGGTAATAGAGATTCTAGTTTTCAAAATTCTAGGGGGAAATGGAGGAGGCCTCCTTATTGCACATAAAGGACAACTTTATTTCTGGAGGTTTGCACACAGGAAGAAGTATTCCTGATTTTACTTCCTATAAAGCCTGTTAAACCATTGTATCGTTTCCTCTTGCTTCCATGCTATGAGCAAGTATGGACTTGGACATCTTTGCATGTCAAACATTTTAGAACAGCACTGCAATATATTGAAGATGTTTTTTGGAAAAAAAAAAAAAAAACCAACAAACTAGTAACAGGACAGTCTTAAATAACCTAACCAAACAAATGCCTTAGTTTCTCTGGAAGCTTAATTTTTCCTTGACCGATATGGATACACTTGTTACCTGCCAAGAAGTATCTGGATAATGCATATAAAAGCCTTTGCTCCTGTCAAAACAAAACAAACAAACAAAAAAATCAGTATAAGTTATTTAAGAGCTCTGTGCAAATGCTACCTTGGATAAAGGCCCATGCAACTTGAAAGAGACCTTAAAAAACCACCCTTCAGTCTGAGTATTTACTGAGTCAGATTTTCAGAGGGATCACTGTTTAGTTAAATTTAAAGTGAAACAATGGCTTCATATTTGTTAAAACAACTTATTCTGGTGGAATTAAAATAAATTGTTAAGTATCCTACTTTGTGGGTTGTGAGAGTATAGAATTCTTTCCACAAACTGTTTTTTATATTATATGTAGAAAATACACATCTTAACTGGATAACAGCAGTCCTGGTTCCCTGGAGATTGTAGTTTCAAAATAGATGGCCTCAGAAATAAAAATATGCAGTACTTGCTACTTGAACTGAACACTTTGGCAGAAATTTATTTCATTTGTTAAGGGCAATTTAAATTTAGCAAGCTTCATCGATTATTCCACTGAATTGAGTAAGATACCTTCGATGAAAATCCTGGTGTGTTTTAAGTTTTGAAGGAGGTAGTCTGACTCATTTTACTGCTACTGTACTGGTTTATAAGACTTTGTCTCACTGAACAAAAAAGCCCTTTTGTGGCTAAAAAGATCACTAGTTTTAAAACAAGCATACAGTGTTATCCTATCACTTGTATTCCCACCTGTAATTATAACTAGCAGTTTTTTCTTTTAAATACAGAGGAAAAACCCAGTTCTGCCACAGGAAGCATTGCATTTTATGAAGTCTCGGGTTTTAATTTGCTCCGACTGTTAAAAATGGAGGCATTTGTTCAATGCAGGATTTCTGCCATGCATGGCTCCTATAAAGTGTGCTTTTGTTGTAGTCATGTAGTCAGCTGAACATTACTAAGGAAGATCACTACATCATTCATTCACAAGCTAGGAAGGGATATATCCTGCTGACTCATGCTTAGAAGTATTTTCCTTGCTCCGCCTCTATTACTTTCAGCTCCTCCTCTCCTCTCTCAGTGCTGGTAGCCTACTATATTTAAGCAGCTCTCTTAGAGCAGAGAGAGGATTCAAGGCTTGTAGTTTGGTTGCCTTTCCTGACTGTACAGGCATTGTTGTAAAGATCATCAGACCTGCTGCTAAAGGTAAGAAGAGTAAGTAAATGTAGAGAGCTTTGTCTGGCATATTGTAACACTGCTTTCTGAATCTCATGGGGGTGTTTGTAGGAAGAGGTGTTTTTATGTACCATAAAGTTGAATTTTTCTATGTACTTTCATCATGTTTGTGGGGTGACTAGCCTGACATGTAAGAATGATAATGCAAATAGGTTTAAAAAAGCCTTCTGAAACTTGAAGGAAAGTATAAAATGTAAAAGCTACTGGGACTTGTTTCTTAAAAGCACTAATGAATGAATTCTTTAAAACTGCTGATGAAATGAATGGGTTGATGAAGAAATGAAGCTGAAGAAAACTGTTGCTTTTATGTTAGCTTTGTACTTGTTTAAACTTGAGTGTCATTATAGCACTTTCAGCCTCTTCCATTATTTATATACTGATTGCACTGCTCTCTTGAACTCTCCCCATGTTCTGTAACAGGCCATGCTTGCTGGTGCTTACCTGAGCAGAAGTCTCACCGATGTTGTAGGGAGAGCTACTTGCATATGGCTGACTTAACTTGGCCTTTTATTTCTGCTAAAGACCATTTAGTGTCATTGTCTTACTTAATGCATCATCTTTGCTTTTTCTTTTGCTTACTTAAAAACTGCTTCAGTTGTGCGGGCTGGAACTGCTGGGGGGCACACCGACTGACTCTGTGTTACAGTCCCACCAGGCTTAAGGCTGTGTTGGGAAGGTATGCAGAGTTTGGCCCAGAGTAAGCTGGGTGCTTTTCCAAGTCAGAACAATTATGTAACATCACAGACGCTGAAATGCTTTGGAAGCAGCAAGGAGACAGATTGTGGAGCTTGCAGCATGCTCCCAAGTGAAGAAGAGGAAAGAAATACCCATTTAAAGTAGGAAGCCTAAAGCAGGAGCCAAACCAGGGATCAGTGTCACTAAGTTGGCTCTACATAAAAGGAGGGTGAGCAGAGTCATCTTGGGTTTCCCGCTAGCTCAGGCTTTTTCCTGCTGCTAACTGGTTCTGTATAGATTTGAAATGAACTTCAGTGCCCTGTATGCTTTCCAATAGCCTTTGCAAGAACAGCTTTTATCTGCTAACTGTATTAGCTGTACAGGTTACTGAGGTATATGTGGTCCTGTGGTCCCTTGATTCTATTCCCTTGATGTGGTCCCTTGGTGTCATTCCTTCCCCCCTGCCACCAAAAAAAAAAAAAAAAAAAAAAAAAAAAGCCACCTTTATTTCTAATGGCAGGAAAAGTGAACGTTTGGCCTGAAACTGAAGTGCCTGAGATGCTCTGAGCTCAGTTTCACCCCCAGAAGTCAAACATTCAGCCTACAGGATGGAAATAGCTATAAATAAGTCCAGCATCTGGTTCACTTTTGACTTAAAAAGAAATATTATTACCTATGAATTATAGAGATGGCAGCTATAGGATGTGGAAGGGATTGCTCCCATTTGTGGAGAGATGCTAGGACAAACAGAAGCATCTCTGATGGTTAATCTTGTGTTGATAGAATTATCCAGTGTCAAAACTTCAGGAAACAAAGCTTGTAGCACTCAAATGACTATTGTGGGTTTTTATGACGCCAGGTCCTGAATAAAACCATGCTTAAAAATGGTCACGTATGTGCATGGATCTAGAAATTTCATCAGAATAACCATTGTGTTCCTCTAGCCATTACGGTTTGGTCTAATTCCAGCAAATGCCTTTTTCTTTTTTTTTTTTTGTTAGGTACAGAATGTAGGAGGAGGGTGAAATGAGGAGAGCGTTATCACTGAGCCCACAGCTGCTGGCTGTGCTATCAGGGTGGGGTGGGGTAGGGTGGCATAGTGCAATGGTCAGGAGCCAAGGCAACCTTCTGTGGTTGACTTCTGCAGTCTCGTGCCTCTTTTGTCCCTTTCAGGCTCCCCCAGAAAAATGCTGGCTCACAAGGGTGTGACTTTGTGCCCAAATCTTACAGATAGGCTTGCAGGCTCATTATTTATATGCTGGCTTTGCTCTTCTGTAACTGTTGCCATGTGCTGTATGGGGTTAGTTCAGCAAGTCCTTGCTTCCAGCAGAAGTCCCACAGATGTTGCTGGGTCACCGCTGCCTACAGAGTACATATGGTCTTTCTGTGCATGCCGCTGCAGACTGCTGTGGAGCAGAAACCCGGAAGATCTCTTCCAGAGATCTTGCTTCCCTCTTCCAGACTCCCAATAGTTTCAAAGAAATAAGATGTGTGTTCTGTGTAGTACAGCCATGGAGAGGGATTTGTTTGTTCCCATGGAGAAGGAACTTCTGCTAACTGTCTGATAGGTACAGCTGTGGTTTAGCTGGTTTGAGGGAATACCTTACTGCTCACACCAGTGTCCTGTTCCTTTGGTGTCTCTGGCAATCCTGGGTGCTAGTGCTGATTTCGACCAACTGCAACTCTGGAGCTTTGTGGTAGGGAATTATTTGGGGGTAAATTTAGACAACAGTCTGCTGAAGGTGGTGCAGATTCTGGTTCATATGGCAGAACCTACCTAAAAGGCTGGGGAAATACCTGGGCAGTTAGGCTGTGCTCCTGCAGCTACCAGGGTTGGGTAAATACGCCTTCAGAGGTCGATGCCTGCTTCAGTATGGTCACAACACAGGGAAGTGTTCATCTTCTGTAGTGTATGCATCTCCCCTCAAGTCTCAGTTAAACTGGGAACCTAAGTTTCCTTGAAATCCCACTCTCTTCAAAGCTAAATACTTGAAATGACTTAAATTAGAAAGTATGACTGTTATGTCTTTTAAGTGGTTCTTGCCCTGTCAGGCAAAAAGTATGAGAATCTTAGTCTAATGCTTAGTTAAGTGGTAATAAGCAACCAGTAAATGTTACTAAACTGTGATCCAAAAATTTGGACAAAGCTGCTAGTTTTGAATTTGATTTGTAAGCCTTATTATGTGCCCCTCCTCTTGGATGAACCCAGTCCTCTTGGAATAGCTGTGTCTACCCCAGCAATGGCTGTATATTGGTGTATAGGAGAACTATCACATCCTTGCAGGAAAATGCACTTACAAGACTCCTCCTAAAGCCTGGGATTCTGCAAATTCTAAACTCTCCTGTGGTTTTCTGGTTGCTCATTCACTTACCAGGGTCTTACTGTGTTACTGTAGTTGCTGGTGATGTAAATGTCAGGCTGAAAGTGGAGCATTACACTTGTAGGATGACATTTGCTGCAATACCTGTGTCAAAGGCAGTGATGTGCCAGACCTTATGGGAGTGTACAGTGTGCTTGCCAAAGATCTTTCTGCACTTGAAAAGGGCGTGGAGAGCATGCCCCACTGAACAAAGTCATGCCATTCAGTGCATTTGTACTTAGCTTTCCAAAATGAGAGTAATGCTCTTAGAAAAGACTGTGTTCTCCATAGAATAACTTAAACTTATGCTGAATTTTGAAAATGTAACTCTTACTGTAGTAAAAACACTTTTTTAACTTCTCTAGATTAGTGACAGTCAGTTGAATTCCCTGAAAACTAAAATAATTATTTGACATGGTAGGATTCTAGGTCAGACAAAGAACTGTCTATTTTCTGGAAAAAATAAGAAATAAGGTTCAGGAACTAAACTAGCACATCTCAAAAAACCCAAACAAACAAAAACCCCAAAACCTTTTAGTGAGGCATGGCATATATTTGAAAATGCAGCCAAGAACTTTCCAGTCTTTGGACAAAAGTCTTGAATGAGGTTTGCTCTACTTACCAGTAAATGCACAAGCTGCTCTTAAAAGCACAAAGCATTCATGAATGTGTTCATGATAATTATGGCAATAATATCTTTCTACACAGTATGGGAAGAAGTGAAGTTTTCTTTAACGAGCTGGAACACATCAGTTACTGTAGTCAGAATATTACTGAAGTTTCCAGCTGTTCTGGAGGGCCTGGAATTTGTGTGTGGAAGAAGATAAGGGTCATTTCCTTTTTTTTTTTTTTTTTTTTATTTTATGGTATAATCAGGGAATCATCCTTTGGTTTTTGGGAGCAGGAGGAAAAAAGATAAGCAGGCCTCTCCTGAGTGTGGAAGTGTAATGTGATGGTCTGCAATGCAAGTATATAATACTTGAGATCAACCTAGATCAACACAATCATGTGTTTTGTCAAAAAGGCAAATAATTCAAAACTTATTTTTTTTAACAGGTAGATTCCAGGACCTAAATGCTTCCAGACGGGAAGATGTGTACGTTATTGAACAGACACCAAAATAAGAGTGGGTTCAAGCCACTGCCTGTTGTGATCATAGGTGAGGTTTTTCCTGCCAGCATTGCTGTGTTCTCTAGTGCTGTTGTTTCTTTGGACTCGCTGTCTTCAGCTCTTGTTTTACATGTTCTTACTCAAACTAGAAATGCTTGACCACTGTTTCTGCATCCTTTCCCTGACGGCCAAACTTTTTCTAGTACTAAGAGAAAGACCACTAAGAGTTGTGGAAAGTGGGGAATCGGGTATTTGACAAACTAAACCACATACTTATTTTTAATAGCAAAATTGGTTACCTTCTGGACGTCAGACTCTGTTGAATATTTAAAAGGGTTTGAAAAGTTTTCAGTACAGATAGTTAATCAACTTGCTGTGATTATCTGTAGTGTTTGAATTGGGGGTGGGTTTGTGTGACCTTTTTTCCTCATGTGTTTAGAAAGTGCACTAGATGTGTTAAAGTTTCTGGAAATTATTCATACATTTTTAAAAATGCAAGTCAGCTACGAGTTACATAGTAACTGTCTTGTCTCCCTTGTGAGTGGATCTTTGTAATGCAAGGTGACTCCTGGAGCAAAGCACAAGTAGTGATGTTAGTGTCTTCCCGTCTGACTGATTGTGAGCTGTGCTTGAGTGCAAGCGTTGGACCCTTTTCATCTGAGCATGTGTTTAAATGCCTTGTAGAGCTGGGTTCCTTCCTAATCTGTCATCGAATTTATAGCCCCCAAGAGAGCTAGTCCAAAGTTAGTGCACCATGTAAATCACAATCCTTGCTAACAGCAAGTTTGACAAGGACACTACTACCAGCAGGTTCTAGTCTTGACAGTGACTTTTTACTACTCAGTTGTACAAGTCCTTGATGGGGGGGAGGATATTTTGGTACATCCCTAGTGCACCTATACAGGAATTCAGTGTGGAGGTGTCTCAAAAGCCTTGGAAGCACCAGTGTGAAGATGTGCAGTCTGTTGGACTGAAGCAGCTCAGCTGTTTCACTGCAGCTGGACCTTGCACACAGAATCCAGCTACTTCTCCAGGCTCTGCTCCAGGAAGGCTGTGGACTCCCTCTGCTGTGCTGGCGGCCTCATGAAAGCAGTTGCTTTCTAGAATAGTTTGAGCCCCTGAGGCATCGGTGCTTGTGACCATGAAACTTAAATGTGACTCAGAGTCTAAGTCCTCTGTGTGTGTTGCTGAGCGTGCACTCAAGTGATTAAGTTTGGCTTAGGTACCTTCCTGTACTTTCTAAAGCAAAGGAGTAAGCTGAAAGGTGTTAACATTTTACTATAGCTGCAGTTCAGTTTGCTTTTAATTTCTGTTGCTGTTGGGTTTAGGTAACTTTCCTGCAAGTGGAATATTCCAAACACTGACTTACAGCTGCTGGTCCTTGCTCACCACAGCAGACTCTGGCCCCAGCTGTGGCATGTACTGCCCTTCACATAGCTCAGCTCACTATTAGCTTTGCAGCTTGAGCCTCTTTCTATCTCGAATCCCCAAGAAGCAGCCTTTGCTCCAGTCGCTCCCGCATGCAGCACGGGCACTGTGTCAACACAGCCTGCTGTGTCACTTCAGCTCTCCTCCCCTACATCGTCACGGCATTATGTAATGGTGGTTAGTCACATACTAGTGAGCAGCAAAGCCTGAGCAGCCAAAGAGGCTGACACCTAGTTATGCAGGCACTGTAAAATATTAAACATACTGGAGAGCCGCCATGTGAAAACTTTCCACAGGCTACTGTCACTGGGCTTTGGAGTCACATATAACAAGTTTTCCACTGGCTGTTGGGTGGTCAGCAGAAGGATTCAGTGATCCAGCAATCCGTTCAAAGTGCTGTGTTCTGGGGTGGAGGGTTGTCTTGGCATGGCAGAGGCTTTTTTTCCCTTAACTCTCTGCCTGGAGTACAATGGTAGGATTGGTTCCCATTTGAAAGTGTCCTCAAGACCCATTAGTCAAAACTGTTACTGCCAGATATCCCTTATTAGATAGAATTTCTTACTGAGCAGAGCTGTTTCCTCATCACTTCCATAGTCACTCTTTTCTGGATTTATTCTATATATTCTATATCCCCTGCAAAATGAACTATTCTGCTCTTGTGTGTACCCAGGAGAGCTGAGGTCCCCAGTCAGTATATGACCAGTTTCTAAAGCTTTAAAGATGTTAACGAGCAGTAACTCAGTTCATTAGCATACTAGAGGCTTCAGGTGAGGTTAACTCAGTGTCTTTTCAGCAAGTTCTGAAGACCTTGCAATGCAAATAGATGCAACTGAGGAGAAGGGGGCATGTGAGGGTAAAATGACTTCCCCAACTCCATCCAATAGGTCAGTGGTCAACCTGGAATAAAAGTCCTCTCTATCCACAGCAGTGTCTTATCCTTTGAATTGGTCTGGATGTTAAAAACACTTCTCAAAGGGCTGCTCTAGCTGCAGGAGTATAAATTCTTCTCCATTGTGTCTTTTTAGGGAATGGACCTTCAGGAATCTCTCTCTCATATTTGCTGTCAGGCTACACCCCTTACTTCAAAAAAGACTCTGTTCATCCTCATCCCATTCTTCAGAGGAAACTGGAAGAGGCACCAGATGTCTCCATTTTGGACCAGGTTTGTGTAAAGAGAAACAGTGTAACATCATAGTAAAGCATCCTAGGGGTATATTGTAAGTGATAACATCATATGAATTTTCAAACTACCCAGACAGAATGAGCCTTAAGCAAAGTACTTTTAGTTGTCCAGATCTTTGCATGAAATGGCAGCGTTGATGCTAACTTCCTTGAGGTAGTCATTGAGCAACAACAGGGTCTGTGTGCCAGTAAACGAGCCTCGCAGGACACCAAAACCGCTGATTGGAAATACTGGAGCAACAAGCAATCTGCTGCCTGTCAGAACGTGCACTTAGAGCATCTGATCTGCTTCACTTTAGGATCTGGAGTACCTGTCTGAAGGCTTGGAGGGACGATCCCACAGCCCTGTGGCGCTTCTGTTTGATACTCTTCAGCGTCCAGACACAGACTTCGGTGGAACAGCAGAATCTGTCCTCACTTGGTGGCAGGAGACTAACAGAGCTGTCCCCCACCTGGTCCTTGGCAGAAATGCTCCTGGAGGTGCCTGGCATGTATGTGAATTGAAGCCTAACTGCTTAGATCTGCAGGCTGTAAGATAGACAGGTGTGACTGGAGAGGCAAAAGCTCCTCTAATGTGCCAGTCAGCCAGGTTTGATTTCTTGTATATAGACAAGAAAGTTTTCTAAAGGACAAAAAGTGTGAGGGGCCTTTATATTTACAGTCTATTATTCTTTTTGGAGAATGTGGATAGTTTCTTCCATAACTTGATGGGGATAATCTTTTTAGTAGGGACAGTGGTGACAGGACAAGGGGTAATGGTTTTAAACTGAAACAGGGTAGGTTTAGGCTGGATATAAGGAAGAAATTCTTTACAAGGAGGGTGGTTAAACACTGGAACGAGTTGCCCAGAGAGGTGGTCCAGGCCCCATCCCTGGAACCATTCAAGCCCAGGTTGGACGGGGCTCTGAGCAACCTGATCTGGGTAATGGTGTCCCTGCTCACTGCAGGGGGTTGGACTAGATGGAGTCTGGGGGCCCCTTCCAACCCAAAATATTCTGTGATTCTATAACAGCAGTTCAGAGGAAATCACTGATTTCATGATCTGTGCCATATTGAAACATGACAAAATTACATTTCACTTCTTACGTTAAATAACTGAAAGTCACTTTACTGTACTTCTTGTTCCAGTCTATGGAGGGGTCTATGGTTACCCTGAGCAGAGGGGAATGGATGGGACTCCCAGATCTCCCGTTCAAAGACTGGCTAAAGCAAAAGAAAAGGTAAGAGATACGGTATGATTATTTGCAAACATCCAGAGGTTATTTGGGAACGTGGAGTTCTTGAATGCAGCTACCCATCTGTTATAGATGATTCTAGTGAGAGAAAGGACATTCTCTCACCCCGCAGTAAAAGTCCATTCTGTGTTCAGTGATTCAGGTGAAGTTGCAGTGCTACTTGGAATGTGTCTTCCTCAACACCCACTGGGGAGATGGATCGCGGTGACCATAAGCCCTGCATAAAGCTTGGAAAAGACATGGTCATTTGACTTCTGTATCTACTGCTGCTGTCCCCAATGACAAGTATAATCATCTCAGCTACTGTGCAGTTTCTGAGGTGCTTCCACTCTTGAGATGTGTAACAAGTTAATCTTAAATTCCAGGAGTTAAAAATGGGATGGAAGCAAGATGTGAGAGGAAGGCAAAAATGAGCAGCCATGATCTTAGGGATGGGATTCATGCTAGAGAAAGCTGCCTCTGGTCACCAGCTTGTGGACCCAAGTGTTAGGTCTATATACCAGGAATAACTTTGAAGTGAGGGAATTTAGGCAAGTCCTCTCTGGTAGTGCCAGGATAGATGGCTCTAGGGTATGTTCAGTGGAAGAAGGGAGAAATTCTAGTCTTTCTTAACTGCTGCTTGACCTTTGTACTATATTACAGAGGCCTCAGAAACAACCGAGCCACAGCAGAAGACATTGCTCAATATTACCAACACTATGTGATGAAGAAAGGGTTGCAGAAGAACTTCAGATGTGGTACTGTTGTGACCTCTGTGAGGAAAGTGAGTGCAGAGAGCATCTCCAACCATGCACAGAAAGATCTGCATGAGAGCAGCAAGTCACTCTGGAACTTCAATGAGAGAATTACAGAGGTCTTTCAGGTGGATGGATTTTTCAAAACTGTGAAAGGTGATAAAGAATCCTTCTCTATCTATGCAGAGAATGTGGTCTTAGCTACAGGAACCTACGACAGTCCTGCTTGGCTTGGGGTCAAGGGAGAGAACCTTTCCTATGTCCATCACCAGCTGTCTGCCCTAGAAGAAGCAGTGAAGAACAACAGCATTGGCATCATGTCAGATCCAGTCTTGATTGTAGGTGCTGGTCTGACAGCTGCTGATGCAATTCTCTTTGCTCACCACTGCAATGTTCCAGTAATCCATGTTTTTCGGAGACGAGTCACTGATCCGGGTCTGATTTTTAACCAGCTTCCCAAAATGATGTACCCTGAATACCACAAAGTCCATCAGATGATGAAAGAACAGTCAGCTGCTTGTGCTGGGTCCTATGAGTGTTATGTTAGCCTTCCTGAACATCATGTGCTATCCTTCGGCAAGGACAAGAAATGTATCTTTCAAGACAAGAATGGCTACCAGAAAGTTTATAAAGTTTCCATGGCTCTTGTTCTAACTGGCTCAAACCCCAACCTCTCCTTTCTGCCAAATAATGGCATTGACTTGGCAATGGACAGTGATCAACCAATCAATCCAAAGAGGAATCCCATAGATGTTGACCCATTTACCTATGAATGCACTCAGGAGAAGGGGCTTTATGCTGTAGGACCTCTAGCTGGAGATAACTTTGTACGCTTTGTGCAAGGAGGGGCTCTGGCTGTTGCCAGCTCACTGTTAAAGAAAGGGAACAAAAATCCCCCCTAACAAAAAAAAAAATAATCCTATGCTAACTGTCTCTGAATAAGTTACTGCTGTTTTCTTAGAGAAGCAAGTCATCTGATTTGTACATCCTTAAATGTAAAGCCCGCTCCTGGTATTGTCCAAGGTTATGCAGAGAGTTACTAAATTGTTCCTGAGTTATTTGAGAAGATTAAGTCACCAAACAGAGTGGGTTTCACACACGGCAGTACCTTCAGTCCCTGGGGATTCAGTTCCGTTCCTGCATGGCTGTGCAGAAAGGCTTGCAGGTGCTTTGAAGCTTGTGCCTGGAAAAGCAGGGGGCAAGATAGTGGTTGCTCTTCTATGTAACACCTTCCAGGCTGCTGAAAATCGAATTAGGGATCAATCAGTGTTAACTATTTCCAGACAGCAGGCTGACAACCCTGTATCTCAGTGTCTTACCATGATTTTTCATGAAACAAAGTAAGCTGATGGGGTGTTACTTGTTCCTGTGGCATGGCCGTACTTACTAGACCAGAAATCACTGAAAGATTCTTCAGGTACCTCTCTGGCACATGGAGTGGTACTCTGCAAATAAAAACTGACATAGAAACAGTCAAAACTGTGGTGTTTCACTGACACCAGCAACAGGTAATATTTAATATCTTTTAATCAAGAGATTCCTGTGATTGTTTCTTCTGTTTGAGAAGGAATGGATAGTGACTTGCAAACACTTGGTTTGCCATCTTACAGCTCTCTACTTTCTAAATCCTAAAACTGTGACGGCCAAATTCTTGGCAGCTGCTGTAGAGACAGCAGAACTAAAGGGGGGCTATTGGTCTGTCTTGTAACTGCCCAGGTACAGTATGGGGCTTGTGCTGCAGAGAGTATTTCAGAAACATGCAATATGTTATATATTGTGTGAATTTCTAATGGAATTTGACTTTTTTTTTTGAAGAATACTATTTTTGTAAAGGGGAAATGGCATGGTCACTTTTTGATAGTTCTATGCTATATATTTCAATCTTTTTATACTGTTTTTCTAAAATATTTTTATTGGCAAAATACTTTGTTACAGGCTTTTCGCTCAGTGTTTTGAATGAGCTGGGGTGGGTGGGAATGATGCCTTAATGCAGACAACAGTCTCAATAGACCTGCAGGGCCTTTCATAGCTCTCACAGGAAAAATCAGTCCTAACTAATCTTATTTGACATAAAGACAGACTCTGTTCCCTGTGTTGCATGCACTGAAATTTGCTGACATGGCAGGATGCTGCACATGTTTCTGGCACACTGCATATTTGGAGACAGTGGCTGTCCCTAAATGAATCAGCCTGGCGTTGAGATGTACAAGGAGCCTGTGGTGTTGCTGTATCCCACTTGAATGTTTTTGCCACTGGCTGTTCTTGTATTAAATTTTTCAATAAAGTGGTTTTGGACTTAGTCTGTGTTTGTTTTTTAACTCTGACTTTGAATCTCTGACCTAGAAAAGATCTAACAAGCTGTTCATCAGCTTCCTGCCAGACCCTAGTGTGCCTGCTCCTTCCTGAATGTCCCCCCTCCCTAGGAGCACAACACTATGGATTTGCTTTCTGTGTATCTTCCTCTCTGCAGCGGGATGGAGAATCCTTGCAGAGTGCTTTGGCACTGTTTCTCTCTGTGAGGCTAAAACACAATAGCAAACCAAGCTCTTTGACAAGCATGTTCTGGCCTAGAGGATCTTGGATCTCTTTCCTGATACCTGATGTTTTCTCCTGCCTGGAAAAATACTGAATCAGGGCCCAGTTCAGTAAGTCAGTTGGAGACAGAAGGGACAGTTGAAGGTCTCTGCTCCAACCCCACTAAAACAGGACAAGCTTTGAAGCCAGACCTGGTTGCTTGGTGCCTTGTCAGGGAAAGCTTTGAGTATCTCCCAGGACAGAGACTGCCCGATCAACATTTGAGTGCTCCGTTCAACATTTGACCACTATCTTTGTCAAGAATTGTGGGGTATTTTCTTATCTAATTAATGTGTCCCTATTGCAGCTTATGTAGTTGGTTGGGTTTTGTGTGTATCTTTTTCCTACTGCAAAGCACTGAGAAGAATCTGGCTCAATGTGTTGAAACACCAATCCTTGTTCTCCTCCAAAAGCTGAGGCTGGAGGACTTGAAGGATTTTGTGGGCGCAGAGATGTGGTATGGATGAGTGTTCTGGTCTCTGGGATTGCTTGCTAGCCAGAGGGGTGGCAATGCCCACAGACCTCTCTTTGGCACCATTGCTCTAAATGAGATGGCAGTTGTTCCCCTGAATCTCTCATCCTGGCAAGATGGGGATTACAGAGTATGGATAATGTGGTCCTGTGCAATCTTACATGTTTTTAGTGCTGCCCAGGATAGATAAGATGAGTTGGCACTCCTTTTGCCCCACTTTGTGTTTCTCCAGACCGTGTTCCAAGCATTGCAGGATTGTGCTGTTCCTCCCCTGCAGCTGACCTTTGCTAGGGGGAAAAAAAAAAAAAAAAAAAAATCAATGATCAATGCTCACCTTTCTAAAAATACCATTTTGAATCAGGTCTCAAACTCTTGCATCAAAAGCAAATGAAGCAGAGAACAAAAGCCAAAGGGCATCTTAAAAAACTAAGGGCCAGTGGCATGTGCTGGGAATAAGGGCATAGGATTGGTGTCAAGTGAAATGCAGCTCTTCCCGTTGCTGAGGTCAAAGTCACCGTGTTCGTGCTGATCATTCCTGTATCCCATATTGTGTTACTGTGATCTAATTTGCCTTGCGCCGCGGAGCTCCTAACTAGGGCAGCAGCCCGTGGCTGTGTCAGGGGAGCCTGGGTGACTGTGTTTTAAATAGGCAGCTTTCTTGCCCAAGAGGGATGAGCTGATTGCCTGCCCTGTGTAGGACTGGAAAGGGAAGTGGGTTTTCACAACCGATACTCAGAAAATATCATAGGTTCTGCCCTGGAGAGATATCAAAGCAGAGGACCTCGGTAGCAAAGGTGGCAGTTTACAAAGACAAGTCCTCAGGGCAAGGCTGCGTGGTGCTAATCCAAGTTGTCACACAGTTCTCTGTATCCAGGGAGGCAAATGTGGATTATTGTTCCAAAACAATCAGCTGTGAGAGTCAATAAATACTAGATTCTTATGTGTGGTATTCACCCATGCATTATAACCTTGACCTACAGTGTGTGATAGGACCAGGAAAAAAAATAGTCTCCTTCTGGGCCTTCTGCACATCATGTTCCACCTGTGGTAGTGACGCAGCTCCGTCAGGCGAGACACCAAATGCTTTCACCACCCTTTCCACAGCTGCATGTGAAGCCCAGCTGGGAGGTTACCGTGGTGAGTTAGCTGGCCATTTAAAATCAGAAACTGCTCTGCTTCATTTCTGTGTCCCCTGCAAGTCCTTTGGTGTCCTCTCCGTGCTGCCCAGTGACTGGAGCAGGTCAGTCTGGCAAGCCTCAAGGAACTCCCTGCTCTGCTCAATTTGGATAGAGGTGTTTGGGTTTTGGTTTTTTTATTCAGACCTCTGGCTGCAGCTAAGAGGTGATGTTTGTCACCCCACAACAAGGGCTTCATCCATGTCAGGCACCTGTTTTCCGTCCTTCAGGGCTCCTCAGCCTCCTTTGGTTTTCTCCCTGAACTGATCGGTCCCATTTGTGCATTTGCAGAACAAGCTGCTGAGACCCGCTGGCGCTCACCAGGAACAGTGGAAACTTAGTACCCAGAACAGAAAGAAGGATTTGAAGTTTACCAACAAGAGAAAAAAAGAGAATTGTGGCTTTTTCATTTTATCCTGCTAGTGAGTCCTTGTAGTCAAGGCTGATGTGTTTTAAATAAACACGCTTGCGGGTGTGGCAGAACTGACTGTACAAGTCTAAACTCAGGTGCCCTTTATTGTGCAATTAACAGCACAAAATTACTGCTTCTGCTTTTTGCTTTGGTGAAGGACTTACAAGATGTCAGAGCATGTTTGTTCTGAGGTTTTGCTTCATAAATGAAAAGAAAGGTACCGTCTTCGTAAAAAGAGCCGTCTGGATTGAAATTATTTCAGTAAAATAGCCTTGGGAACCCCTTTGGTTATTCAGCGTTCACTTTTTTGGGCCATACTTCTGTCTCTTTGAGCACGGGACTAAATCCAGCCTCACCTTGGCCAGACCACTCTATTTAAAAGGTCTACAGAGCGTTATGATATATATTGCAAGTCTGATGATTGCATACATCTTAGCTTTATAAGACCCTTAGGGAGCTGACAGAATATTGCAGACTCTGGTGGCTTAAATTAACCTGCTTTATTTGTGAAACAGAGATAATTGTGGGAAGGCCAGCAGCCAGCACATCACTGCTAACTGACAGCTCCTGGGCTAAGCTGCTTGTAATCGGGGGGCACTTGGGGAGTGGAAGGGGGGGAAGTCCTCGAGCAGAAGGGGTCTCGAGCTGGAACCAAGCCTGGAGGCTCCAGGGAAAAACATTTGACTTCCAGGGCTCTGAAGCAAGCCACGAGGGTCAAAGCAAGCACCTGGCTAGAGAGTGGCTGGGGGGGAGTAAGAAAAGGGAGCGCAAATTTTGTTACTGTTGTTGGCTGGGTCCTGCCTTCTGCCAGAGCCTGGAAAGCTGCACAGATCCACTGTCCAGGAGGAGTTTCCTTTGCCATCCCTGGGGACCAAGCCCTGAGGACCAGGACAAAACCTGGATCCTCGGCTGTGCAGCTCAGAGACAGACAGATTCTGCTCTGGTTTGAGAAGAAAAACGTCTCACGGCATTTCTGCCTTTGGCCATATGAGTGTGCCTTTCTGTGCTGTATGGGCACCCACATTACAAAGCTTGGCTCAGAGAAGTAGGGCTTGCTAATGTACCGATTTACAGGAGCCTGTCTGAGGAGGGACAGAGCAGGCAGCTCCTGTGAACTTTCTGTCGAGGAAGCAGAATGGATTTTTTTTTTCTCCAGCCCAGTTTTTGCTGGTTGCATTCATTTCTTGGAAGCACTGTTGATGGATCTGCTTGATTTTATGGCTATGCCACCGCAAGCTGGAAACAAGGGGAAGGAGAGGAATCCCGAGCCAGGCAGCATGCGTGCACAGGCAGCGTGGCCCTGCTCTGTAACTGGCACTGCCGCCAGCTGGGAAACCCGGTTTGGAAGGTGGCAGCACTATTTATTTAAGATATTTACCCCGCAGGTGAATTTCCACATCTCTGTCTCACTGGAAGCAAAAGGGCTGGTGAAATAACTGCGGGAACCACCTTTACGAACTGGGACACAGCTGCAAAGCACTGCGGTCCCTGCAGCGGCTGGCCGAGGCAGGGTGTTTGATTACAGCCCGGCTATCTCTGGGGGTAAACAGAGCTGGTTTGGCTGCAGTGTGTTAGATGGGGCCAGGTCAGAGGGGGTTTGCTCCGTGAAATAGTGGCTAACTGCAAGCTGGGAATGAAGAGGCGGTTCAACAGGCGTTGTGAGCGTGTAAAGTTACTGCTGCTGACGAAGTGCGGATTTGGGGATATTATATTGGGTAAGTCTCCAAATTTCAGTTGTGCTTTTATAGCCCACTGAACCTTTTGCCACAGGGGCAAACTTTAACCAGAGGACAAGCAAAGGGCAGGATGAAACCATTCCTTTAATGGCAAAGAAATAGAAAACCAGGAGAGCTGTTCCTTTTCATGAGACCACAGACACAGTTTCAGGCCTAAAACATTCATTCTTTTGAGAGCTGGCCCAGCAGAGCAAACCTCGTTTGCAACTTGGCATAAGTAGTCGAGCTATCCAGTATTACTGTAAGTCCGAGTCAGCAGAGGTCTCAGAGGTATAGATAGCTTTCAGAGCTAATAAACCAGCCTATAGATCTTTCAGCTGAAAAAGCCAGAAAATTTGTATGTCAGATTCCTTAATGTTTTTTTCTGGGGTAATAAATGGACTTTTCAGTTTAAACATTAAGGTCTAGCCAAAGCAAGCAAATGACAAAGTGGTGGGATGCTGAGTGCAGATGCCCCAGGGGCTGTAGTGCCGGGAGCACCACGGGCTGGGCCGGATTCAGCCCACCCTTTGCAGGGCATCCTGCTTGGGGACCAAAGGGGACACAGGGGCTGTACAGCCTCGTCCAGCCTGGAGGAAAGGGGTTATGTGTGATGGGCATCGTGACACAGAGGGGGGTGAGAGGTTTGTCTTCCCAAGCTGCAACAGTGGCTGCAAAAAAGATGAACAATGAGTCAAGTTGCACAAAGTTAACTCATCAGTATCATTTCTAAGCAAATTTGAACTGGTGAAAAGTTTATGCCATGTGAATCCCTTATGTGCAGCTGAATTTTCTTTTTCTTTTTTTTTTCTTTTTTTTCTGGTTTTTTTTTTTAGTCTGATTGCTGGGATACCAGTGCTAGATTTACTCTTTTATCAAACCACAACCTGGGAAAAGAAGCAGTGGCAGCAGATGCTGACATGTTGTGGCTCGGACCTAGAAGGACTTCACAGCCGCTGCTTCTGAACAGCTTTGCGGGTGGGATGTGCTGTGGGCTCACTCCCACGAGGGTGGTGGGTGGCAGCCCTGCCCGGAGCTGCAGCCCTCCCCAGGGTACATGTGGGTGTCTGCGTGGGGCTGGGGCTGTGCGGATGAGAAAGATTCAACAGGGTCTGACCCTGCACGTGGAAAACACAAGGAAAAAGAAACTAGAGATACAGGGTATCCACTTCCCAGCAGTTTCCTGCAGCTGGTTGGGAAGGACAGTGTCAGCATGGCCAGAAAGACGAGAGCCTGTCCTGGGTGCTGCAGCAGGAGCGCTGATTCCAAGCTCAGATGTGGCAGTCAAAGTTTTCCCTGAGCCCTTTCTGGTGCCTGTTTGATAAACTCCCTTCCACAGGGATTGCTGGAGCAGCTTTCCTGTAAATGCTGCTCTTGTCACGGCATCTCTGGCAGCTGCCCAGGAAATTAAGGCAATTAATGAGCAATAAGACACATGAGCAATGAGAGGGAAGGGCAGCATTTTGTATGAATGAATTACAACGTGATTGACACTGCCTGAAGTGACCTATTTGCAAAAACATACCTCGACCCCCATATTGCACTTGCACGAAGTCTAAACAAAAGAGATTTCTCAGGAGCGTAAATAACTGGCAGTATTTTTGCCTGCCGAAGTATAACTAAGACGGCCTAAGGCAGCGTGTTAAAGCAGGCAGCATGCAGCCTCTGCAATATATTGACCTGATCGAATGTGTAACAGTAAGAAGGTTTTCTCTCCTGAAAAGGAAAGCTTTAAAATCCTCCTGTTTTACATAGGGGTGGAAGTCAGACCTCTGGAAATTTTTCATAGTAACAGAGACAGAAACCAGCAGTCGAGTGGGGATTTATAGCAGAGCCTCAGATGCAGCGCTCTGACATTGCAGTGAATGCTGTAACCTCTGGGATTTTTGGGTGGATTTCTGGTTCCCTTTTTGGCTACTGCTTCCACCTCAGGGCTGAGAGATATTTCCAGATTTGTGTTTCACCAGAACTGGTTTCTTCCCCTGCATAACAGACCTCAGGGCTGTCATCCTGAGGCTGATATAAATAAGTTCATGTTCCTGGAAATATAAATATTTATATAAATATTTTTCAGGAAGGTGAAGAAGCAAGTGTCTGAGAAAAAGATAAAGTTATATGAACAAATGCTATCTGTCTGATGTAACACTCTAAATACCTCATCCACTGAGTAATCTGGATATGACATAACAGGGGAGCTGGCCAAGAACTGGCCAAGTGAAATGTTCTCACCCCAAAACAAAGGAAAGCAAATCAAAGGGAGGTGGAATTGCCCGTTCCCAGGCTGCCTCTCCCTATGACCTTCCTTGCGTTCTGTTACATCCATTTCCAACAAAAGGCTTCCCCCCCCCTTCCTTTAAACAATGTAATGGATACTCCTCTGTCCGTGTGCTGGGAAACGGCTTGCTGGAGAGGAAGCGATGCAGCTCCGCTAGACCAGGTCCCTGTTTGCAAGCGGAGTGTGTGCAGCTTTCCCAGCATTAGGTGAAGAAAATTACAGGGCTTTGAAAGCAATCCTGCAGCTGAAACAATAAAGTCTTGCTCTGGTCAAATACCATTACGGATGAACCATCTTTCTTTCCCCCTTTCCTCATACGAACAGTCCCAATAGGCTTTGAATACCGCACTGGTACGGGAAGCAGAAATGCACAGGATAAAAGTGCTTATTCTGGTAAAGGCTGAGTGGCTGAGGCCCAAATTCTCACTCTTTTTGAGGCTAGAAGGTCCCAACAGCCCCTGCTTGGTGAAAGAACTAATACTAAGCATTTTCCATATGGAAATATAATTTCCATATTCCTCTGGTTCCCCAATACTCAGATTTGTCAGGATGATACCTTATGAATTATTTACTACTTTGAAGTTTATATGACACAGAAAAAGCTCAGCAAGCAGGATGGTGACTAACGATGTCTATTCAAGTAAACACAGGGAAGAAGTGAATGGAAATATTGTTGTTCAGATGGGATTTTTTTGTTGTTACTGTCGATAGAGGATATATTTCTTTTTCTTTTTTTCTTACCCAGTAATATATTACTTGTAGCTCTAGCAGTCCTTGCTCTTTTCCAAACATGCTGCTGCTTCCAAAGACAGGGCCACGGAGGAAGTCTTGGTCCACGCAGGCTGGGGCTGGTCGGAGGCAGCAGAGCATGGGACGGATGCTGGGTGCCCTGTAACGTGGCGCTTCTTTTTCGTGATGTAGCATCAGGCTCTTTGCTGGTGGAAATTCAACATAGTTCTGGTTTGAGATCAGAGCGTAGCTGTTCATGCATGGAGATGCAGTTTGCTTGGTATGGTTACCTTATGCTGACAGCCTTTAATTTAATATATTCAGAGCAGGCTGCCTAAACAGATACCAGGGGGACCCAACAGCCTCGCATTCTCCATGCAATTTCTCAGCTCGCATCCTCTGATTTCTCCCCAACTCCCACAGGGAATCTGGGGTCTTGTCCTCAGCTGTCGTTTATGACAGTTTTGAGTAATTCCTCTCACCATCCCCCCAGATATCTCTGTTCTCCTGAGGCATTTGATCATGCCTTGAAACTGCCGCCTGTGTTTTCTTTTCTTTTCTTTTCTGACACCTACAATAACAAATGGGAATTACATTCTCAATAAACAGTCCACCCCAGGAGATCTGACTGCTGGCCAAGTTTGGCTTTGAAATCCTTACAGTGGCTGTAGGTAGGTAGCCACCCCGTCTACAAGAAGGATTTGATGTGTCCTAGTGATGGACAGTGACCAGTTCAGCAAACAGGGCTGCCCAGAACAGGGAGCTGAAAGCAAGCCTTCAGTAGGGCCACAAAGCAGTAAAAGGCCAAAAGGAGACAAGCCTGAAGAAAATGGACTATTTGAGCAAACTTCCTTGGATTTGGGCTGGAGGTGGCGGTGTGCAGGGTGCTGGTGTGCCCGGCCCTGCGGCCGCTGGTGGCTCTGTGGAGGCTGCTTGCACATACGGCTCTGTGGGCACCGAGGCAGAAACTAGCTGGGTAGGGGCTGCCTATTTCTTGTCCTCCTTTAGGTGAGAAATGCAGCACATTTGTGGAGGAGGAGGAGTGAGATTATTACAGGAAGCTGGGAAATTATTGCTTTTTATTAAAAGCAGACATTTTCTAGGGATGCTTGACTGCCCTTCACCAACCCCCCTGACCCTGGGAAGAAGAGGTCAGGCTGGACCCTTCTGGATTCTTCATCTGGGAAGGACAGATACTTCACTGTGCTTCACTGTCATGTAAAGGTGGTGTGTTCAAACTGGTGTGTTCAAACCAGCCTTCGTGGGAGCCACAGGTACATCTGATGCCTTTTTCTTTCCAGGTCTTATCTCTGTTTTCGGCTATCATAAACTAAAGGGGTTACATCAAGAACCCCTTCAGCGCAGGGCACAGGTGAGCATCCTTGTGCTAATTTGGGAAGTGCAGTGTTGTATTTATTGCAGCCTGCTTGCCCAGGGCAGGACTGCAGAGCCCCCCTCCCCGGCCAGCTTACCTCCTAGCTTGACTGCAAACATGAAAACTTCCTGGTGCAAGCTGGTGCTTGTATTTCAGTAAATATTAAAAGAAATCACTGTTTATTTTTTGAAGGTATGGCCCCACGTATGGCCTCCTGGCATTATCTCATCTGGCTGTCAGAGCTGGAGGGCACTGCCCATACTTCCAGACATTTTGTGGTTGATACTGGGCCAGGATGTTACCTAAGTGTGTTGTATCATGAGCTTTGTTTATAATGTTGGCATGTGAACCGTCACGAGAGATCAAGCACGGGCAGCAAGTCACCCAGCGGGAGGGCAAATGTGTGATGGAGTTACACTGTTATAACTCCATCCCCAAAAGTCATCAAGAAAACCTCCTCATGGTGGGTGGGCTCAGAAACATGCAGGACTGTTCTGTTAGCCAAAGCTTTTGTATTTTGCCTTAATAACAGGGCATCCAGCAGGGCATTCTGCAGCCTGCCAGGGCAGGTGAGCGTTGGTGTCTGTGGCAGGGGGTGTACGAGGTAGCTTTGCTGCTGGGGATGTCGTGATTGCCAGCATGGAGCTTTCCAGCACAACAGAATATAAGTGAGGGCTGGGGAAGGGGATGGGTTAGTAAGCCAGCATCACCCTTATGGCCATTTGCCAGCATCCCAGATGGCTGCCTGGAGGGACTTTTTCCCCAGCAGTTTCAGTACTAGAATGTGAGGCAAGTTGTGATTCCAACCAAATGCCTCCAGCACGTATCTCCCCGGTAATTTACCTTCTTGTTCCCTGAATTTCCTAGCAACGAGATTAGTCCCAGCAATATGCAGTGGGTGCAGCCGCGCCAGCCCGGCTGGCCCCGCTCAGGGGCCCTGCAGGCTCCCTCACAGGTGCTTTTCATCAGGCTTCATGCCCTCTCCCCGTCTCACTCCACCTCTCCTGAAGCTAACAGCCCCAGTCTCCTCCAGCCTGCTGGCTCTTGGGGACCAAAATGTGCCCACCCCTCTCAGGAGTGGTTGTTCAGAGACTCACATCTCCCTGCTGCAATCAGAGCCTTTAGGTAATTTATGTTTGCAGTGGGACATTAAGAGTGTGCTCTGTAATGCTATAAAATAAACGACTGGATTTTTTTTTCACAAGTTTGAGACTAATAGCTATAAATGCTTCACAGCCAGAAAGAATATACAACAGGGCAGGAACATTGCACTGAGAATCTGTCTGCTGGAGGTGGAACAGTTTTCAAGTCTATAATGGACTTCCGGAGTCACTTGCCATAATCTTGGAGGCAAAGGTGAAGCAGTACATCTGCTGTGACTCAGAGTGTGCACCTGGTAGAGAAACCTGCAGAAACATCACTGTAAGGCACAGATTTATTCTGGAGACAGTGGGTAAAGAGCTTTGGGGGAATCCCTCTAAAATTGCCCAGAAATGAAGGGAACCCCAAAAAGGATCACAAACAACCCATGGATGCAACCCACAAGCATTGTTTTCTCTGCCAGGGAGAAAAAGAAAGATTCAAGTAGTTTATCTAATTGCCATTTAAGATTTCTGTATTTCTGCAGTCACGGACCCAAGCTTTTTTTCTGCTATTTAATATAGCCACTCTTCACACATCTGAAGTGACGCCTAAAAAAAACTGCTGGTAGATCTGTCAGCTGGGAGCCTTGTGCCCCAGTACCTGACACCCCACCCGATGCTTGTGCTTCTTGGATGCTCATCATGAGAAATGGGCTTCTGCCTTGTGAGAGACAGTGCTAAGGAACCTGAGAAAGAGACCTCTCCTTTTGAGACAGAGCTTGCTGCAATGAACTCAGACAGTCTGGGTGGCCTAGGAGTCCTGTGCAGTTATAAGTATAGCGTGGTTTTATTTAATAGCTCTATTTCTGCCATTTTCATAGCATTTACCACTTAAATTTGTGGTTTGCTTTGGAGCTTTTTCCTGTGATCTTCAAGACATTACAGAGTTACCTGGAGTTTAATTGCCATCCAGTGTCTTGCTATCTGAAATGACTAAATAGCAGATAGAGGAAGGGTAAACCCTTCCAGATACCCATCACTTGTGCTGGAAGAGGGGTTTCTCTGGAAATCTGTGCCTGGAAGCCCCAACAAGATGCTGTTCTGCACTGGGCTGAGGGCTCTGCACATCGACCTGGCAGCAGGAGCCAGCAGCCCCGGTTTTGCCAACGATGCTCGGGGTGTTTGTGCAGAAACAACGTGGAGATCTCTATCACGATATTTTGAATATCACATTATGTAATTATCTGGGTACGGACTGTACAGACATGTCTTCAAGGAGATGATTAGCTGTCTTGCCAATCCCGAAGCACTGATCTGGACTTGCATGGGGTGGTAAAGTTGTTGGGACAGGTTTTGCCAGGAAATGCTTTTGGGCTTCTGAAGGTGTGATTCAGACCCCAATTAAGAGCATAAAACCTGTGTGCGTGTGACTTGGGATGCAGTTGGTGGCGGGAAAGACAACTTTAAAAACATTGATGCAGTTAATTAAAACCACTTTAAACCAATATTTTATTTAGGAAACGCGAGCACATTATGCTGCAAGGCCTCCTGGAAAACCGGCTTTCAGCCCTCCCTGGTGCCCGTGTCCGTCCCACAGCAGCACAGCTCCCTCTCCCGACTCCAAAGCTCACCAGCACCGAGATGAACATGTTGCTAAACTCACTATGAGACAGGTTCGTTTTTGCGGAGTAGAGGTCCTTTAAAACACGAAGGGACAGATCCCCACCTGTGGGGGTCGGATAGATTAAGACATTCCCAATCTGTAATTATTTCAGGTTCTTCACTGAACTGTGTGGCTCAGTGAGACCTTCCCTATCTCCAAACATCATCTCCGAGTCCCATTTAAAGAAAAAAATCTCACCTTTACAGAGCGAGGGCCACTGCTGCCTCCCTGCTGCTATCCCACATCCCAGGGCTCTGCGGGGACATTCGTGGTATGGGTACTACGCCAACAGGCTTTGTGCCCAAACCACCGATACACCCATGTGTCAATCTGTGATGCTCTGGCCTTTTAGTCCCGTGAAAAGGTTTTGAAGTCTTGATTGTTCTGTATTCCATTCAGAAATTCGATATTTCTGCTTGTACAAGGGCTTGACAAGCCCTGCTTGGGCTTCCCAAGCAGGCTTAATGCACCAGCTTGGCTACAGATAGCTTGGACGGGAGTATGTCCCCTGAAAAGACAACCAGTTTCTCATGCTGCAAACCATGCGGTCAGCTCCATGCCCAGATGCAGCTCTGTTAGGATGCTGTACCTGTGTGCCAGACTTTGAGAAGCCCACAAAACAGGTATAGGGATAGAAAGGTGGGTGCTGCAAGTAGATGAAGACACAAATCTCACCTTCTCATCAGCCATGCTGCACTACCTGCATTACCCTGTGAAACCCAGCTGGGGAAATGGCCCTAAACTGCCCAAATTGGATTTGTGAGAGGAGCTGCAGTTCAGGCAAGGGGGCACAGGCTGTCGGGGAGCTCTGGCTGGTGAGACGAAGCCTCAGACATTGCAGACAGCTGAAATGCATGTCAGAGCCTCGCAGCAGCCCTCCTGCCAGGACCCTGCTCTCCAGAGCACCGCTGGTGCTGGGCCCACGGGCACTTTTTGTTACTTCCAGGAGATAAACCACCAGAAAAACCACACTTTGCTGTAACCCAGCGCCTCCTTGCAGCCTCAGCATCAGGCACTAGATGTCCTTGCATGCCATGCCACATGCGCGCAGCCCTCCGGTGCCGCACAGGCTGCAGGCCCAGCTGTTCCATGGGACGAACCATGGGATGAAGATGGCCCTTTTCCAGCTCTGGCCTTGCAGGATGGAGGGGACTTCCCAGGGGAAAGGCACTTGCTGCTCCGCTTGTCTTCATCCTCCCCTGGGGATGCCAGGCCAGGAGCTCCAATGCTTGGGGGGGTCATTTTTCATGACGAGTGAGCTCTCGTCCGTGCGCATCCCAGCACCTGCAGCTTGAAGTCACTTACTGGTGATCTTGTTAAATTATTCCAAGAGCAGCCCTTTGTTGTGGGAAATCGATAGCTGCCTTGTGGGCCTGTTGGTGTCTCAGTGAAACCCATTAAGTTACATGAGTTTGATCCCAAAGTGGCAAACACAGCAGCATTTTAAAATAGCTTCACAGCCAGGAAACCCAATATGTGCTTATAAAGTGATTTGTGTGTCCAGAGGTGAGCGGGACTGGAGAAATGGATGTTACTCACCCAAAATCTTAGTGTGTAATTACTGGGACAATGTAAGATATAAGTAATTTCCTCATTTCTGCCACTTCAAGGACAGCAAATAAGGACAAATAAAATTCTGTGGGAAAAATGAGTGTGCCTGGTGCTCGAGCAGGAAGGAGCAGCCTTGAGTATGATGGTCCCTACATGAAAGCCAGGTTTGCTCCTGGGAGTTGCAGTGAGTATCTTTTGGGGAGCCCTGACAGACCTCTCCTCCTCACCGCACATGCTTGCTGCCACTCCATGTGCTTACCCTGAACCTTATTTACCACCCAT
>JMFS01063899.1:0-12440 GCA_000699545.1 Podiceps cristatus
TTGATATATTATTTAGTTCAGTACATATGATGTGTATAGATGTTCTCTATTCAGGGAAGATAATGCTTCCAAAATTAGGCTTAGCCTATAAGAATGTAGAAATGATAAATTAAAGTCTTACAGTTGTTACTAGTTTCCTGCATGATTAATTGTCTCTCATAGTCTTACTCTGTCCTTCTTCTCCTCTAGGAAATTTTGCTTAAATATTTATTGTATTTGTTATAATCTCTTGGCTTGATAGTGTTCCTGGATTTTTGTTTAAGAGGCAACCTCACACTTATAATGGTTGTAGTGATTACTAATTCAAGGAAGCATGCTAACTTTTTTTTTTTTTTTTTTTTTCCCCCTGAAGAGATTCGGCTTTAATTTTTTTTATCCAGTGAAATTTCCAAAAAATTATGTTCAAAACTGTTGATGTTCTTGCATAATACATATGCTTCCATATTCACCTCTTCTTCAATTCTGACCAAATCTTTTCTGTAGAAGTGAGAATTATTGCTTTCTGTTGTCATAGAAATAGCTCTTTTACTGATAGTTACGTGCACAACCTAGCATATGGCAAGCAAAACATTATATTAGCCAATGTTTAAAATGCATGCTTTTTTATTATAGGGAGTGAAAACTCAATGCATTGTGTAGCATGATCAATCTTTTCAATATAGGCTAAATAATAGGTTCCAGCCAAACCTAGTGATTATTTTAAGTGTTTACCAGTTAACTAGGATGAGTATGGTCTTTTCTCCGGTTCTTGTAGGATGCTCACTTGTTTTGGTGTCCTTTGCTGTAGTGTATCTGAGATTGAAATGCTGAACAATAGTTCCTATCACAAATTCTTCCTTTTCCTTTTAAGTGTCATGTGTAAACACATTAGGAAATACCTGAAAAATGTGGTCAGGGGGCAGGTCTGGTGCTCAATGGCAGGCACTAAGTTCTCTCTAGCCTTCATCTGAAGTCCCCTGAACTGTTTGGAAGTTATGACCTGCAGGTAATGGGAAACAGCGGTGCGTTGCAGGGGGAACCTGCAGCATTCTTCAGCCGCTGATTCTGAATAACATCTGAGGAGTCATCAGCCCTTCAGTGGGAGCAACTGGAATCTCCCACATCTCTTCCGTTCCTCTCCTGCTCTCCCTGTACCTCTCCACATGGGCAGGAGAACCCTGCTTCTCCTTAAACTGCCCAAGTGAGTGTAGGAGATCAAAGGTTACCTCTCTGTTGCACAGCTGTAGAGAAGTACAAATTGCCACCAAATAGTGTGAACCTTGCTCATCCACGGAAGCAGCTGCACAGCCGCAGGTTGTGGGGACTTCTGCAATAGATGCCTAGGACTTGCATTAGGACCCTCATGTTTTTTAATGCTGTGGGTGAGATCCTTCTTGAGCTGCTGTTCGGCAACTGGAGCGTCATCTGTGAACACCTCCATGACTTGGCAGAACCTGCTGTATCATCTGGGGTGTGGACAGCCCTCTTACGACACTAGTTCCTTTTCTGGGTTTCTGTGGAGACAGTCAGAAATTGTAATTGCTTGAAAGATTAGCGATGGGAAAGTGTGCCTTTGAATGCACGTAACCAGCTCAGAAAACACACACACTTCCTCAGAACAAACCTATACTCCTGCAGAGAGAGCCAAAATCTGTATATATGACTGTCACAGCAGTAGCCAAGTAGTTAAGAACACAATCTTCTGTTTGAAAGATTTCTCTTAATTAAAAAATCATGCCCAGCTGTAGCAAATGTGAAAATGAATGTGGCCACAGCTGTGGTTATATAGGAGGTAGGACATGCTCTTCTTTTTCTGATGTCAGTTCTACATGGTTCTTTCTGTATGAGTGGTGCTTTGTAAGTCTTTGAGGAAGTCTTTGTCAAATGCCTTTTTCCATAGCTTTTGGTTTTATTTTTCTTCCCATCACTTTGAATGAAAGGGAAATGAGAATGTTAATTTTTTGTGTGAAGAGCTGTGTGCATATCTACATATACATGTATACATTTGTAAGTGCAGTTATTTCATCTCTCCTCGTATTTTATGTATAAAATGCTAGTGATTTTTGACTCTGAACTATGAGAGAAGAACAGAGGACATAATTGGTGTCCATCTTACCAGCTCCTCACTGGAGGTAATGTTGGTGAATTGCTCAGTAGAGATAGATTGCACTCCATTCTAGCATGTAGGTATGAGCAAAGTTTCTAGCTCTTTTGGTTGTGAAGAAACATTCAAAGTGTAAACTTATCCTAGGCTTTGAACTGTGTTACACTGATTTCTTTCCCTTATTTACATGCTGTCATAATTGCCAGCCAATTGCAGGGCTGAGGAGCACCAAGAATGATGCCAAGAGGGTTTTTGAGCACTGCAGATTTGCTCCTCTAATAACAGGGGGTCTTTGCACCTCCCTAGGTTTTGCTTGCAGATGATATCTGTTATCTTTTGATGAAGCGGGTGACCAAATTGCACCAATAATGCCTCTGCAGAAGTATGAGAGGCACAGAGGCACTTGCATTAGGCTCTCCGTTCAGGGGTGACTTTTGTTTTTATAATCCATGCTATTTTTTTTGTGATGTTTTTTCAACTTTCTAGAGCTTTCAGCCTTCAATATTCTTTTATGCCCTAATTAGCTTTATTGTTTATATTACTCTCATTCTCTAATTAGAGTAATCGCATCACGGGGGAGTTGAGGCTCTTCTGCTTTTTCTCTAATTATTTCTGTTTTGTCAAGCCTGTCTGTTTCCTGCTGCTTATTCTTGTCCATGTGTTTTTACTCTCTGCAAATTGATGTTGTCATGTACTAATTGTTTCCACTTTATCTGAAGACCTTTTCTATTTTTACTGTATTTTCCATTCTTGGCAATCTGTGAAGCTCTACTGTTCCATTTGAAAGTGGCAAGACCTATACTAGCAAGTGGGGATAACAAATGTGCAAAAAGAAAGTGAAGGTGTTGTCTTCAACTAGCCTTCTGCATCCTTCACCTCAAGTTCTGTCATTTAAACCACCTTCCACCAAACCTTTATCTTCTCTTTCTGTTTGACGTTGCTGTGGTTGCTTTGCCCTTCAGCCCTTTTTACATGCTGGTCACTCACTTACAAGAGTGGTGATGATGTGCTGAGGTGGGGAATTGTCAGTAGATATGCGTATGCCTATGAAACACAAAATAGTGTTGTCATCAACCTCTAACAATTAGAAGAAAACAGAAGGTTTTGTAGAAAGCTTTGTGGTTACTAATCTCAGATTTTGCACTTGTCCTAGGAGGAAAAGAAGCAAAGTAAGTGTGGAAAGGTTAATGGTGTGAGCAACGCGAGGTTAGATCAGAAGGCATATAGTATGTGTTATTTGGAGCCTTTTTTGTGGAACAAATGGCATTATTTTGTTTAAAAGCAGAAACAGCTAATCACTCTTTGCATGAGTTAAATTTCTGAACGTACAAGTTCAAGGTCAGAATTTTAAATAAAATTGCCACCTTCGGATGCAAACTTTGAATGTAGTGGGATGCTGGGATTAGCCAGGAGCATATCGGTAATGCTCAGTGAGCACACATTTGAAGTCCTGATAGTGTTTTTGCTGTCCTTATGGATTCCTTTTTGTAAAAGCTCTAGGTAATCTTTTACATCTAAAGCTGTGATAAGATTAGAATAGCACTTGCTTCAAAACACCGGGGTTTTTCCACTTAAACTTTTTGTGTGAATGATATTCTCCTATTTAAAAAAGGAAGCACTTCAATAGCTTCAGAGTATGCAATCATCTCTTCACAGATGAAATGTCAGTGCAATGTAGCACCTGAATTGTAATCTGCCCGACATTTGACCCGAGGTACTGGATAATTCAGTCTCTCTAACTCATTCATTCTCTTCTGCTGAGACTACAAATATGGTGCTTACAGCAGAGTTTGAATGAGCTTTGTTGCCACTCAAGACTGATATAACCATATCCAGTTGCTCCACACCTAGTGTGGCTTCTGAGTGATAACACTACTAAAAAAGTAAGCTGAAGCATTAACTGGAGGTGTTAATTTTATAAAGTCTGAGTTCATGCATACCTCTACAAATTGCAAGAAATTCCACTGTCTTCCACTGTGTTTTAAAGTTAAATACACAGATTCTTCTTTTTGGACTGGCCTTATGCTTAGAAGATTGAATTACCAGTCAACTTTGTATATTTATTTAGTTGTCTATGGTTTTATAATTTCTTTCCCCTCACAGTCCAGCAATAGCAGAAAACATTTTAGGTTTTCTCTGAGTGCCTCTGGGAGTAATGAGATCTGCATATTGCCTGTCTAGCAGATTTCTTTGGGATTTTATGGTGGTGCGTGGCTGCAGTTTTGAATGGAATAAATCTGAGCATGTCTGAATAATGGTGGTTTTGATGGGAGATGTCTCTGGAAGAGCCAGGTCCTGGACAGTGCTCTAAAATGTCTCAATTATTTAAGCTCTCACAGAAGCCTGCCTCAAAGCTAAACTCCTGTGACTGTTCTTGATTCTCTTCAGCTGTTTCTTAAGCTTCAGGATTTATATTTTAGCAAAAGGCTTCTTAACAATGCTAAGCTGCAATATGGCAAGAAGCAGCTTACTCTCTGTTAGTTATCTGCAGGGCCAAGACTTGAGAGAAACTGGAAGGGATTGTACTACAGGAATTAATTACTTGTATTTCAGATAAAGCTTTCCTCCCTAATACAAAGGGTGCTGAGGTTGTTGCAGAGATTAGTAGATTTTTGGTGATCCATGTCTCAAAAGATATTAATGGGACAGAAATTTTCCTATTATTTAAGTTTTATGCAAACTTATATGAATATATGTAATTATTTACCTTAAGAATTCTGCCTCACTAATATTACAGTGCAGTTGTTCCACTGTAAATTTAGGTCTAAAATATAAACACATGGGTGTGACTTAGGTGTCTACTGTCTTCTGGCATTCAGAAGGAACTGACTGCTGCTTTTAGGATAAGATAAATTTATCTTATTTTATACGGTCGAGTCCCCCATGACTGTAAGGAAGTAACTACCATGACTAGTTCAAATTTAATGAAAACCTTAATTTAGGTGAACACCATTCTTAAAGAATATTTAACTTGTTAGATGCATTTGTAGCAAAATATTCTGTAGAACTCTAATGAATCATTGTACCACAGACTTACTGTTCTTTTTCCCCTCCAAAGATATCACTTCAATTTTTCCAAATTATTCAGCTCAAGATCAAGAAACACTGGCTTTACAGAGAAGACACCACTACTGAAGGTTTCCTCAGAGGAAAATGGGTGAGTTACTTTCATTTTACTTGATGTATTATTTTTTTTTCTAAGAGCCCTTCTATTTAATTGTGCATGGTTCTTTCTTATACCCTGACACCAAACCTGCTGGGAAATAAAGTGAATGGCAGGGGTTGTGAGCAGAGAACCTGAGTGAGAAGGACCTTTAGTGGAAAGAAGGGGCTGTAAATGGGGAAGGGAAGGATGTAAGGTCTGAGATCAAGGTGATTAGAGCACCCTAAGGATAGGGAACTGCAGGCTGTGTGCTCTGATTTCCTCCATGTGGTACATTACGTACGCTAAAGACACAGCAGAAAGGGGCCTTATAGAGGGTTTACACACCAAATCCTGAGGTACGTCTGCCTGGTGCGTGAGAGAGCTGGTTCTCCAAGGTGCACCTAAATGTCATGGGGTCTTTGCTCTTGCTCCACAGTCTACCCAGCTGTGTCACAAGGGGAGCTCAGTCTGTGCTGAATAATTCTCTTCCTATGAATTTTTCCAGTAGAATCTCTCACAGTGAACCTAAGGATATGCAGTCAGTTACATCTACTACCTGTTGAAATAAACCACTGTTTTGTTTTATTATGTTTACTGAAAACGTGTGGCAGGTTGCAGTGTGTGGCTCTTCATAATCCAGAGTTTACCACGGATGATGATTCATGGGACAACAGCTCTGCAGAATTTGAGCAAAGGTTTCAAGTGGGAAGTGAAATGACAAGTTTGTCCAGATCTGCTTCTTCTGAGAGATATGAAATCTTGGACAACCTTCATGTCAAGTTCAATTTATCAAAGATGAGGTCTGAATTCAAACATTTATTTATTTATTTTTCTTTCTTTCTTTTTTTTTTCTTAATTTCTGCAGGGATTAGTTTTTAAGTATAGACGTCTAGAAAATGATTTATTTTCTGTAAATGAATAAAATAACACTCCATATTTAGACCCTATCTTGCCATTGATAATTTATAAATAAACCCTGGTGAAATTGATTGCAGACTCTACCTAATGATCGATAGCCTCTTGTTCTTACAAGCATCAATCATAGCACTTATTCTAAATTTGTAATTAAATATCTTCTATACTGCTTTTAACATTTATCTGAAACCACTTCTTAAAAGTCCCTTGGTTGATTCCAGAGCTTTATTCTTCAGTGTTTTGTTGCTTTTATTGAATACTTCACTTTAATTAAAATATATATCTAACACAGTCTTTCTGTAGTTATTATATTAGCTTTTCACATATACATAATGCAAAAATCTAGCTAAGCATTTTTCTGTCTTTAAGTACATTAATATATTTCACTCTTTACCTCAAAGTAGTCTTTTACCTCATTTAGGCATGGAGGAAATTGAATCTCTTGATATATTAAAAGATACCAATGTGATAAGAGCTTAAGTTCAAGTTTTTTCACGATATTTTTGCCTGGGATTTAACTGGCAAACCCTTTAATCTTGGATTCTAATTTTCTCTGCCCCTTCCAGAGTTTCAAAACTTTTTACTAGTTTGATTTGGCCTCTGCAAATAGCTCTGCAGATTTGCATGGAGCCTAGCACTGCATGTCCGCCTCTCCGTGTTGATCCGCAGAGACTTTCCGACGAGATGCCTGTGCATCTTTTCCTAATCTGTATGTTGTCTTAGCTCATCACTTCACAATTGTTTTCTTCCTTTCATCGTGCACATGGTATTGTGTGGAGTGCCACTTCCTGCACTGCTGCTGAACAAATGGAGCAGGAGAAAATTAGTGCAGGAAGAGCAGATGTGAAAAAGTTTGGCAGGCATCTTTCTTCACCCTCACAGTAGCTTTCCCTGGTATTTCATGGAACAAAGGCAACGAGCGGGACTGTAGAATCCATTGTTTCCAGTACAGCATAGGTTTATAATCTGAGGAGTAGGGCATTTCTCTGGCAGACCTTCCCATGAGATATTTTCATTGCTATAGTGCTGGTGGTACATATGGGGCCAGCTCCTTGGCTGTTGTAAATCAGCGTAACTCTGCTGAGATAATAAATGGAGATAAACTGCCTGACACCACATGCAGATCAGACTAAAAATCATTTGGTTTGGATCAGAGGGTGAAATCCTTCACAGATTTATACTTCATGCATTTCCAACTGAAGTTGACTGGGATTGCTCCGGAGGCATATATCAGCGCAGGATTTGGCACAGGGTTTGCGCTTGCATCGCTGTGCCAGCTTAGCACTGCAGGAAGAGACAGACTGCAAACCATGGGAGAGTCAAAGGCTGATCACTTCTCAACTTTAAGCTGTTAAAAGCACTGCTTCCCTAATACAAAATGCCATGAAAACAAACAGATGGGAGGAAAAGAGCCTTCTGAATTCTACATTTAATAAAATAATCATTTCCAAAAGCTTTTTTATTATATCTTGCCAGCTCCTTTAGATGAGTTTCTGTCATTTACAGACAAGTAGTGATAAAGGCTTAATTAATGCTTTTTGATTTCTCTATGTCTTAAAATCAGTTACTGCTGTTTCTTATTTCAGTAATAGTTTGAATTATTATTATTTTTGGAAATTATAATTTGGAAGTGCAGACAAAAAATATCAAGAACATCAAAACTAAACCAATCTGGACTGGGCTTTAGTAATTCATAACATAATAAATTTTCGAAAATACTGAAATGGAACTGTAATGTAGAGACGGGGAGAACAGACAAGCAGGACAGAGGATGTATGACTAAGCTGGCACTAGGTATTTTCCATAAATCACACAAAATAAAAAGAAGTTATCAGTTATGAGTTGCTGATAATGGCTTTTGTTGTCATTCCTCTCTTTTCAAGCCTTTATCATCCTCTCCCCCCTCTCTGCCACCTTATTTTTTTTGTTAGAGCAAGGCTACCTGGCATCTCTGAAAGAAGCCACCTTAACTGGCTTCCCCTCTTCCTCTGCCTTCTCTAGATTTTTATACTGTGCAAAGTTTGCATAAAGTTGCTACCACTTGTATTTCCTTAGATATTGTAGACCTTTTGTACCAATTTGTCTGTGGCAACATAGTTTTATTAGCCACTGTTTTTTTTCCTGCCTGTTTGGAGAATTCTAAAGAGGAAGGGATCTTTAGAAAACAATGTTTTTCAAAAATGGGTCTCCAGTCACTCATGTTGCTTTCAGTCAATGAACTTGATTTAGGGACTTATTTCCACTGTGATTAAAAATTATTTCCGACTCTCTTCAGACTACTGTGCTTTAATATTTTGTTCTATAGCATCTGTCAATGCAGTTATTTATTGCACTTTTCCCTTCTCAACTAATTATCTCAGTAACTTGAAATGTTTTCTTTCTTGCTTGTCATCAGGCTTAAATCAAACCTTACATTTACCATTCTGTCAGAAAAGCAATGTTTGAATGTTTACTTTTGAAAAAATGGGATGAGAACATCAATGCCTTCAATTAATGAAAAGATGTAATAAGGGCAAATCACCAAAAAGTGTTCTGTAAATTAAGACATCTGTGTAACAATCTGATGGGCAGCAAGAAAATAATTAGTTAAGAGTTGCATTTTATGCCAAGATTAAAAAAAATGGTAATTTTACAGTGCTAAATCTTAAGATTTCTTACTCAAGAGCATGCATTTTCAACGTCTGTATTTTAATTTAGTGTTATTAACCCACTCAGTAGTAAGCTCTGACACTTGAGAAAATTTGATGGCATTAAATGTCCAGAACTGGGCATTCTTTCAAAGGGCACAATTGTGCTATGGAAAGAATACCTAGTTTTGCTAGTTATCTAGAGGTGCTCATGAAGTATACTTGGTTTAAAGCAACACTATTAAACCCATGAGATTCTTAAAGCTTGTTCTTGTCTTCAAACCATCTTTTCCCAACACCTTTCAGGATGCATATTAGAAGTTTACTTTTGAGGAAGTCATTCATGAGCGGGTCCAGAGGAGGGCTAAAAGAATGATCCGAGGGCTGGAGCAGCTCTTCTGTGTGGACAGGCGGAGAGAGTTGGGCTTGTTCAGCCTGGAGAAGAGAAGGCTGCGGGGAGACCTGATTGCGGCCTTCCAGTACTTAAAGGGGGCCTATAGGAAAGAGGGGGAGAATCTTTTCAGTAGGGACAGTGGTGACAGGACAAGGGGTAATGGTTTTCAGCTGAAACAGGGTAGGTTTAGATTAGATGTAAGGAAGAAATTCTTTACAATGAGGGTGGTGAAGCACTGGAAGGGGTTGCCCAGAGAGGTGGTGGAGGCCCCATCCCTGGAAACATTCAAGCCCAGGTTGGACGGGGCTGTGAGCAACCTGGTCTGGGTAATGGTGTCCCTGCTCACTGCAGGGGGTTGGACTAGATGACCGCTAGCGGTCCCTTCCAACCCAAAACATTCTATGATTCTATGACACCAAAGCACAGAATGGTGGGGGTTGAAAGGAGCCTTTGGAGATCACCTAGTCCAACCCCTGCTAGAGCAGGGTCACCCAGAGCAGGCTGCACAGGAACGCGTCCAGGTGGGGTTTGAAAATCTCCAGAGGAGACCCCACACCTCTCTGGGCTCTCTCACCCTCACAGTAAAGAAGTTTTTCCTCATGTTCAGATGGAACTTCCTGTGCTCTGGTTTCTGCCCGTTGCCCCGTGCCCTGTTGTTGGGCACCACGGAAAAGAGTCTGGCCCCATCCTCTTGACACCCGCCCTTGAGATATTTGTAAGGACTGATGAGGTCTACTCTCAGCCTTCTCTTCCTCAGGCTAAATAACCTCAGCTCACCACCCCCTCTATGCAACAAGCTGTGCTTTCTGCTTGGCCACGCCACCTCCCCGCGGTGGCCATGCTCCTTTGCCTCCCTGGGAGAGACCAGGGCGAGCTGATGGGGCTCTGGGTCTGTCGGGGGCTGGCAGTAGCAGCATAAAAGTGGCTCCAGGTCCCAGCACCAGCTCACGCCGCAGCCCAACAGGTAGAACCTCCTTCCCGTGCAACGAGACCGGCTGGCAACAGACCTGAGACAGGAGGCCCTTATAGTCACTGAGGCCTCCTAAGCCCCTGCTGACCCCACGTAGAGGTGACCATACTCTGACGTGGTACATTATCACCCATAAGTGCTCATCAGGATGCTTCTGAAATGTCAGAGCTATTAAGAGAACAGAAAATAATTGTTTTAAACTAGCTGTATACTAAATACATTTTTCTTACATTTCAGATGCTGTCTAAAATTCCTAAAGGTTTCAGGCCTTTTTATCTTTGTAGTTGTCTGCTCTGTAAGTATTGAATTTGCAACTCTCTCCCCCAGTTCTTTAGTACTAGTTTAACATGAGGTGTGACATTTGGTCTTAGCTAATATAAAAATGTCTTCAGGGTGGGGGAAAGACAGCAAAAAGTGAAAATACTGCGTAGGGCCTTATGCCTAATCAGATCACTGTTTGGTGCACTAGCCACCAGCCTGGACAATGTAGTAGGGTAGGCAGTGAGTTTGAGGAGGCAGCTTAAATTTGTATGTCCTTAATGGTTTCTTGTTAATTTGAGAAGAGTCTTTAGATACTGGCTACACCCGGGGAATGTGCATAGGAAAAGCCGTGCCAGGGAGGATGTACCAGCAATTGCAGTGCTCCACAGTGTGAAAGCATAAGGTCACAGGGAGGTGGGCAGGTCCCTACCAGGGCTGCCAGACTGCTGACCTCCTCTACCAAAATCTTCAAAATCAGCAAAATCTTAGACTGCAAGACTTAGGAAACGCTTTAAAAAGTGTGAGTTTATCCTTTTAGCTGCTCTGAGGAACCCTTTTCGCTAGCAGGGCTCTGTATCAGAGACAAAAAAGATGACGCTCTGTATTTCCTCAGATGTGGGTATTGCTTTCCAGATAGATGCTTAAGATTACAACTTTGTCCTAAACAACACTTGGATGTAATACATAGAGTATGTGACTTTGGCAGTAAGTTTACAGAAGGAATATTACTCATCCTTGTTAAGCATCCCAGAGCTGCTTTTCAGCTGTAGGGGAAATGTACCTGAAAATACTGAAAGCAGTTTTACAGTTTCATGTACAATTTGAAGGAGTCTTATTTAAGTATTTGAGATAGGCCTAGCGGGTGTGGTGTTTGTTTTGTGGTTTGTTTTTTTTTTTTTTTTTGTTTGGTTTTTTTTTGTTTTGTTTTTTGTTTTTGTTTTGTTTTTTTACTTTTTGTATTTTTAATGCATGTTTGCTTTTTATCCTTGCCCTAGATTTTATTTGGCATTTATCCCGATCAAGGTGCATCCTGGCAGATGTTGGCTGTATCACCCCTGGAAAGCTTCTGTATCCTTCTTTCATCAAAAACGCCCCAGAACTGAAGATTCGTTGATAAACTGGTTGAGTGGGTGGGTGTTTTGTGTCTTATATCCTGAAAGGACGGGGTGTCCTCAGAGCCTGCTCTGCATGTAGACATGGCCTTTGATGCAGGCCACAGTCGTACTCCCTATCCAAGTCAATGAATGGCACCTGTCAGGGGCAGCCTGTGTGGCCGTCCAGTCCTTGTGCCCAGTCTCTGCATGAAGCCGAGCATGGAAGCGGGTTGCAGATCCAGTGGGATGAAGGCCCAGCAAATAGCTGGGTGCAGGACATGCACCTGGCTGCAGCAACTGCACCCCAGGCCAGTTGTATACTGTCATCTGTAACATATCTGTAGTGTATACTTGGACCATAATGCTGCCCAGTGAACTCCTTCAAAAGCAGGAAAATAGATGTTTCACAGATATGTTTCCAAAATGTCTTAGCCCAGCCATATGTCTGGATTTGTGGACTGTAGATATTTTTCAGTGGAGGTGCAGATTACCACCTTCCCATGCAAAATTGCTCAATAGTGAATTTAAGTCCACAGGTTGCCAAGAAGCTGTTCAAAAGATTAAGCAATAGAATAACCCAAAATAAAAATGATTTATCACAGTTGAATGCAGACCTGAATGTGAAAGGTCTTTGATGGATGAACATTAAGTCAGTAAACAAACAAAAACTTTTGCAAATAAATTGCATTTCTTGTTCCCACTATATTTCTACTTTAATCAATTTGGCCCATAATCTGCTTAGCTCTTATTTCACTAGTGCTAGAAGATGATTCACCTATAGATATGTTTCACAGGCTCTTGGGAGGTTTCTTGTTTTGAAAATGTGCAGTAGGATTTGATTTTTGAAATGCTGATTTTTTCTATTTAACTGGACAGTTTCATGCCTTTGATCAGGGACAACCCATTTTAAATAGATTTGATTATTGTCCTGGTTTTAGCCAGGATGGAGCT
>JMFS01063905.1:0-40694 GCA_000699545.1 Podiceps cristatus
CACAAGTTTTCCTTTCTTTCTGATTCTCCTGGTCACCCCATTGAGGAGGGGGTGAGTGAGCAAATGTCTGCATGGTGTTCAGTTACCGGATGGGGTTAAACCACAACACAAATCATTCATATGTTTGAGATGGTTAAACTCTTTGTAGCAAAATGTGTGACGCAGAAGTTCCACTGTATGACAGACCTGGAGACAGTAGAACGTAGACCCTAAAAAACAGTATTTAGAATGAGCGCTAATTTTTTTTCTACAAACAGAATTTCTGAAATTATTTTCTCATTTGGAAAATAAAACACATGTTAAGATTTTTTTGAGGGTTATAGATTCATAGAAAGGTCTGGGTTGGAAGGGACCCCAAGGATCATAGAGTTCCAACCCCCCAGCCACAGGCAGGGACACCAACCTCCAGGCCTGGACCTACATGAGGTTGCCCAGGGCCCCATCCAACCTGGCCTTGAACACCTCCAGGCATGTATGTATAAAATAGGAAAAATCTGAAATAATACAGTTTCAAAATGAAAAAAACTCCCAAATTTAATCTAACATTTCTCTTTGGTTAGAACTATGTGTTCAGTTAAATGTTGTTTTCTCAAACTTTCACATTAAACTGGACTTTATACTTTCTAATTCCAAGCAACATGCATATCTAAGATTATCAAAGGAAAAACATCCAGAGTTCTAGAAGGAAAGGAAACTGCTGAATACTGTAAACAGACCTATTTCTTCACAGTCTCCATCAACCCAGGAAGCTGTGCTGGCTGGGAGCAGGGTCGGGTGCCGAAGGAGCGACTGCTCAGGCCCCTTGGCACGGCTGCGGTGACAATAACCTAATTTTTTGCACATATTTACCCTGCCTGCCTCTCCTGGACAGCCGCACTGCTGCTGCCATCTCAGGGATTTTTGGCTGCAGCAGACGAGGCCAGGGCTGCATCTTCAGGGCACAATATTTATTGTGTTTTACCTCGGCGGCTGAGAAGGCTTATTTCAGCTCTCTGATGCATTAAAAGCAAAAGGAAATGCAGTCTCTCTCAATGTTATTGTCACTTCTGTTTGCTTTTAGGGTAACAAACTGCATACATTTCATGTCATTAGTTGTTTATGGAGCAAATTGTTTCTACTATATTGGAAAACTTTTTTTTTTTTTTTTTTATTCAAGATGTGCATAGTCTTTTCAAGGTAAAGCTCACATCCATGGAAAAACTGATCTCAGATGTGTGCTTAAGGACCATTCTAAAATGAGGATTTAATGTACTAACAATGCATTTAGATATGACATTTACTTCCATTTTTAAGGCTGTCATTATTTGAACTAGAGGCACACATATAAGAAACGAATAAATGGAGATTACAAGAGGAAAGCTGGTATATGAGGTTCTTTCTGCCAAGCAGTTTAGCTATAGGACAGTACAAGTTTGCCAGCATTTTTCAGAATTATTTTCCCTCTAAACCCCATGGACTAAGTGGTAGAGTGGATAAGGGAAAAGTAACATTACACCATATAACATGCTTCCCAGTCGCCAGTGATCGGATGTGCCAATTTTTTCACCATATGTATAAAAATAAAGATGGACAAGGAGTACAAGGATGCTGTGTTTATCAGCATAGATGACAAATAAATCTGAAGCAAATATATGGGAAAAATAATATGGGCTATGAAAGCAGATGTGAAGCAAGTGAAACTAGTTCTGTTTCTTTCTTTGATTAAGTGTTTATAACATACATCTGATAGATCATATATATACTGATTTTATATTGGCAGGCTTTTCTGTAATACTGCAAAGATTAGACTGTACTTCATGTTGGTAAATGAAAGATGCTTCTCACATGACTCCAGGATGTGGGGCTGTTAAATTCAGAAATGTACTGCAAGGCTTAAACTGCATTAAGTTAACTGGATTGCAAAAGCTGACTGTCTAGCAGGAAAAATGATGTATCATTGTTACACTAGCAGCATCAATCAGACTGTTCCTTATTCTAATTCTTTTAAAATCCATTTATATTTCTTATCAAAAGTTTTTTCTTATGGTTTTCCAGATAAAATATATTAACCGTATCTATACATTCAGTTTAGTGTTAGTTTTGTGCCAGATTAAATAAAGAAAAAAAAAAAAAAGAGTAACGTCTTACTGAGATAACACAGTATGCTTGTCCTTTAACAGCTTCACCAGATCAGAAAACAACATGAATATGACTTTCAGGCACAGAAAACAAAAGCACCATACTCCCGTAGCCTTATGCATCACGTTCACTGATGTTACTGGGTCACCTAATGACCCCTTTTTTGTATTTGACTTGCATAAATATATCAGCTGTTTTTTAGGTAACTGATATATTACTAAACGGATTCACAGGGTTTTAGTAATTACAGAGTCAAAAAAAAAAGAAAAGCAGCAATGTTTTATGGCATGACCCGATGCTTGTCTTCTGGTGCAAGCTAGTACTACAGCTTGTGAAGAGAAGGCTCAAAGCTTTCGAAATGTTGTCTGTTAATCTACCAATACTGCTACTGTTGTCCTTACAGTGAATGAAATTTAAGAAATCCCCCTTTACAATTTCTGTCAAAGAATAACTTATGAGAGCACCAGCACGGCTTTAAGGGCTCTGCAGGAGGGAAGTGCCAGCTGTTTTGCCCATACCTGCTCTGTGGTAGCTCTGTGCTGGGCAGCAGCGGAACGTTTAGTTCAGTGTAAGAGAACTGTGACTTTCTCGTGACATGCCAGGGTGGGAGATTTGGATGGAAATAGAATAGGAAGCACAGCGTTCAAATTAATTATTAGAAGCAACCTGTTTCTGACATGTGAGTAAAATACTGAGCCAAATTCCAATCTCACGTGCCCTGGTGTAAATCCAGAGTAAATCCATTATATTCAATTTATATTAAGATAAAACTCTCAATGCTAAAGCTTTCAAACACGAATTGATGACTGGTGAAAATATTGTCACCTCATCAGTCACAAGTCACATGGTTTACTTTCTCTAGCGGATTTTCTGCCATTACAACCGGCTTTGTCATTCCTATCACACTGCCTATAAACTCTGTTTATATTCATAAACAAAAAAGGACATCTGGGCACCTATCCAACATTTCCTCAAGAAAGGACAAAATGACAGTGGAGCCTGAGCATCTCCCTGCACTAAAGGGAGACTGGGCAAGCTGAGTATTGCATGTGGCTGGGGACTCATGCAGAGTTCAGAGGAACAGTTTGTGGAAGGAATAAAAAGTCCATCTGAGACATCTGATGAGGAAGAAACTCTCTTAGCTGATGTACAATATGGCTACACGAACAAGTTTCCATGAAGTAACTGAGAGACTTAATTTAGTATTTGACACATGAATGGAGAGGTGAAGCTTTAAACATAAATCTGGTGCAAATCACACACTGAAAGCTTCATACAAACAAGCAGACTGTACATTTGAAAGTGTGAGAGGCACTGACAGACAGGCATTTGAAAACGTGATAAATGGAGTCTGGATTCATCCAAGGTGAGACTGACTATTATTAGGATAAATCAAAGGAGCTGTGAGAGTTTTCCCAGTTCTTGAAGACAGGGTCTGTTTGCTTTGGTATGGCCAACATATTCTGGAGTTTATAACCTTATCATAATAGTTTTTTAAGTATTAGATATTTCCAAAATAACTGTCCATATAAGCCCTGTTGCTCTAGGTAAATATAAAGTATCTTGACACACATTAAGGGACTGGCTTTCTCAAACGGCATAAATATAAATTTTTTTTTAGGGCTATCTCAAATGTACTGTGATGTAAATGCATAACTACACAGTTATTTAGCTATAGTAGTATCTAACATTCTTAAAATATACATCTATTTTAATCTCTTTGTAAATTATTTATGTAATCATACACTTCATTAGTAACTGGATTTGGTCAATTTTTATATCAGTTTAAATGCATTTATAGAGTTAGCATTCAAATACATGTTTTTTAACCTCAGGGAAATCTTCATAAGACAGGTCAGCACTGGAGCTGAATGTCACCTACAGAGAGTAAATTTAATCTGGGCATGTATGGAGAAAAATGACAGTTCATGAACGCAATGCTTCATAATTTTATGTTTCATATATTGAGAGATTAATAAGAATATAAAATAAAAATCAGGAGTATCTACAAAAATAGAAGAATACTTTTCCTTTTTGATTGCAATATACAAAATACAAGCCTGTGGGCTTGGCAATAACACATACCTTGTTGTCAGGTGTTATCTAAAAATAACTTGTAATGACAGGTCTTGTATTTGATTAACATAAACATATTGATTTTGTTTTTACACAAAGGAAAAGTCACTATTTTGCAATTGTCTGAAGTCACTATTTTGCAATTGTTCTCATTCATATAATGTGTAAGTTGGACCAAAGTTGGTAATGTCTTCAGTCACTTGACAAAGTTTGCATAATTCTGTATTACACTCACATTATTGTACTTTATAAGGTATGCTAACAGGAAACTGAACAAGACAGAACGTACCAGTTAAAATTTAAGTTTTCATAGGGAGTGAGAGGGGTAGTTCATAAATGATCTGTAAAAGAGGTCAATAGTGGGGTAACAACTTTGCAGATCACACTAAAGATATTTAAGACAGAAAAGGCAAGAATCAGCTGTGAAAGACTTCAGAAGGTTCTTATATAATGAAGGATCGGGAGATTAAAATCAGTTAGACAAAACTAGACAAACTTAAATTGATTACACAGGGGGAAATCCCTAATTTTGCTTATGCAATAGCTATTTCTGAAATGACAGTTACCCTCAGGAATGAGAATATGTATTACAATGAAAATTATTTTTGAAAAACAGATTAATTCTTTTAAAAGATAGTCAAAAAATCAAATCAAATGTAAGGGATTATTAGGAAGGAATAGAGAAGAAAATATAAACCGGCATCCACATCTTAAGCATGTACAGTTCCTTTCTGTCTCCCTCATTCACCTTCAGAAATTATACAGTGGAACTCAGTACAGAAGAAGGTGAGAAGGATGATCAAAGGTGTGGAACTGTTTCTGCAAAGGGAAGAGCCATGATTAAATATACTAGAAGCCTTTAGCCTGAAAGGCTGGAGAAAAATCAGTGAAATCATGAATAGCATGAAGAAGGTGAATTAGTAAATGATTGCTCACTCTGCCTTCAAAAAAAAAAAAAAAAAAAAAAAAAAAAAACAAAAAAAAACCACCAAACACAAAGTGAGTTACAATAGAAAAATTTAGCAGGTGGCAGGCCCAGAACAAACAAGAGGTGCTTCTGCAAAGAATGTGCAATTAAGCTGTGACAGTACTTGCTATAAGATATTGCAGATGGAAAAGTTTGCATGGCTTCAGACAAATTTGTGACAGGAAAATCTGTTTAGGACAATTAAATGCAGACACCATTTCTGCAGTTCAGGAACTACCTGAGCCACAGATGGCTGGAAAGTATTCTGCAGAATAACCCAGCATATAGTATCCCTATCTACTTGTCCTGCTCCCATGTACTTTCATTAGGCATCTGGTACTGGCAAGTGCTGAAGACAGAATCCTAGCCTTGACAGAGGTGTGGTCTGACTCCATATGGACATTCTTCTGTTCTTATATCAATCTGCATATGATTTGGTAAATGGGAAATATATGTGATCCTTTGTTTAATTTGTTTAATTATTAACTCATTCAGAACACACATAAGTTGAGAGCTCAGAATGGCCATTTTTTGGAAGACCTACCCTATGAAATCAGTGCAGAGATCTGATAAGGCCTTAAAAATATGTAGTAATCATATAATTTATTTCCTTCAGTTTTTGCAACAGTTAATGAAATGTCATTCGTTGTGCTGATTTTTCATGTATAAAGACTTCCAGTGATGTTGTTAACAAGTGGATCCTATTGGAACAAGTTCAGGTCAGAAATATTGGTTACAGTAATCTATGTACACTTCTATGGAAACAAATTAAGTCTTGTTCATAGTTATATTTCCAAATTTGGCTGATCAGATAGTCACTTCATTTGTTTTTATCCAAATTGGCTTCTATGCCATAGTTTTATATTCATGCTTTCACAAAGAGGAAATTTCAGATGGAATGCATGTAAAGTTCTAAATCAGATTTATTTTCCAAGTGTAATTTTTATATGTATCAAAGTTTTGGCATTCATCATTTGTAACAGAAAATGAAATTATATACAGCTTGAGTTTAAGCATGTAAGAACATAAAGCCAAACATACATTGTCCATAAACAGGATTTGCTATTGAAGTCCACAGGATTAGGTTGGACTTCCTTAGATGGTTTTGTAAATCCTAATAAGCCTATATACCTCTTTAATAGCATAAATATTTGTAAATCTGTAAATAGTAAATTTTAAAAATTGTAAGTCTAGCCAATCAACATAATTTCAGAGGCCAGGCTAGAACTGCTGTTTATCTGTACCTACCTGCATGTTCCTACATATATTTATTTTACATATATTTATGTTAATTGCAGCAAGAATAGTGAATAAAATACTTCATTGAAAAGGCAGCTTTCATCTGAAAATTGAAATTTAATTAAATTTTAATGATGTTTATGCAGATATATTGATAAATCCTTAGAATTTGATGGAATTGAGTATAATTGCGTCCACATAGCCAGTTAGAGACACTATGTCTTATCTAATTTACTTGAAGTCAACAAAAACTAATTTGTATAGACAAATGGTTCACTTTGATTGTATTGTCACATCAGGGAAATCAGATAGGAAAGAAGAGAAAACTTCAGCTTTTAATGGAAAGGAATCTCATTTTACTTTTTTTTTTTTGCTGTCCTTTAGAATACTTTTGAAGAATGTTCTGAACATCAAACCTGTCCACTGAAAGTCACTGAGGTTTTTAAAACATCATGAAATTAGATAAAAGTTAATTTTGCAAACTGAAACCTGCAAAGTCTTTAAATACAATTATATTTAAGCCAAACCAAAGCACTAAGCTTTTTTATGAGGCAATAATTTGGCTCCCAGTTGGATAAACAATGAGGCTGATGGCCAGTTACACTACTACAAAGTAGCAGGGAATCAGAAGTCTCCCTGGTAAAGGTGTTCACTACTCATCATATTGGTATTGAAATAGAGGTCTTCCTTGTGGAATCTGCTTCCTTAAATGGCAGAACACAGGTAAATGGTTGAGTACAAACAGAAAAAGTGTCCAAAGAGGAGGTGGTTGAAAAGGCTTGGGAGCCAAAACTGAGCAAATGAAAAAAGCTGTCTTGATTTTGCCTAGCCTAGCAAGCTAGTGCAGGGGACACCAATTTCTGCCAGAAGCATGTGAGAAAGAATTGTGGTGATATCTACTTGAAATTGTATCAGCCCAATGACTCCCTAACCCAGTAACCAGGCTTATGATTACAGCTTTCCCCTCTAGACAGAAGTGATTTGAAGTCTGGTTCCCCTGCCAAGAAGCTTTAGCTGTCTAATCATGATGCCTCATAGCATAGGCAAAATACCTTCCTGACTGCAGGTCTACATCATACAAGTTTAGATGGCTTGGCATGGCTGAGAGCATTTTTTGCTGTAATACACAGTATTAGTTGTGCTGGCCTATATTTGATGAGCATAATTTATACTGGTCTTTTAAGTCCTCAGAGTGTCACTGCTGTTTAAGTAAGAAGTTTCAATCCTTGGAGTCTTCCAGAAGTTGAAGATTTTTCTTAAGACATTAAGTTAATTTCAAAGCACAAAAAACTTGTAAATTGCCCAGTGGACAAATTAAAAACAAGAGGCAAAGGACTAGCTTCTCTCTATAAATATTTTTCTGGGCTTTCTTTACCCCGCTCTAGTAGAAAACATCTACTAAACATGAAGTGTTCCTTGAGAAGAAAAATGCAATCTTCTTGTTTCTGAATTGGCACTTAGCTCATGGCTACATGGTATGATGAAGAGGCAGGGAGAGATGTGTGAGCCATCTCCAAATGAGTTGAGTTTGCAATAGCTCTACATTAGTGTTAGTTATCCAAGACAAGTGTACTTGACTGGGCAATGGTCTGGACTAATGCAGCCAGGAGACTTCTGATACTCTAGCTTACTCATTTATTGTGGCAGGTAGATAGCCTCGAGTCATTCAGGAATAAAACAGGAAAGTTCTCATTTTTAATTAATGAGCATTAACTTTGACAAGTGGACAATCTACAAAATCTGATGTGTTTTCTCCATTCATAGAATCACAGAATCACAAAATCATAGAATCATAGAATCATGGAATGGCAGGGGTTGGAGGGGACCTCTGGAGATCATCTAGTCCAACCCCCTGCTAGAGCAGGATCCCCTAAAGCATGTTGCACAGGAACAGGTTCAGGCAGGGTTTGAATATCTCCAGAGAAGGAGACTCCACACCTCCCTGGGCAGCCTGTGCCAGGGCTCTGTCACCCTCACAGGGAAGAATTTTTTTCTCATGTTTATATGGAACTTCCCATGTTCCAGCTTGTGCCCGTTGCCCCTTGTCCTGTTGCTGGGCACCACTGAAAAGGGTTTGGTCACATCCTCTTGACACCCACCCTTGAAATCCCCTCAAGGATGAGATCCCCTCTCAGCCTTCTCTTCTCCAGGATAAACAGACCCAGGACTCCCAGCCTGTCCTCATAAGAGAGATGTTCCAGTCCCCTTACCGTCTTAGTAGCTCTCTGCTGGACTCTCTCCAGTAGCTGCCTGTCTCTCTTGAACTGCGGTGCCCAGAACTGAATACAGTTCATTAGTATGATTCCCAGTCCTCAAAACTCTTCATAATCAGGTAGTATTTTAATAGTAGTTTTCATAGCAGCCAGGATGAGAGTGCAAGCTCATGTCATTACAACAGCATTTTATCATCTTTGAAAGGCCATGGTGACTGGGAGAGGCTCCTGCTGACTGGAAAAGAAGCAAACCATACCCATCTTCAAGGTCAGTCAGTTACTTAAGTGCCCAGTAAGGTTATGGAGCAGAGTCTTCTTGGAAGCTAGTTGCAAACAGATGGAGGACAAAAATGTAACTGGAAACAGCCAGCATGGATTTACATAGGTCAAATTGTTCCTGAACAGCATAACTCCCTTCCATGGTGGCCAGCTCAGTGAATGAGAGCAGCAGATGCTGTGGATCTTGACTTTAGCAAAGTCTTCAGCAGAGTCTCCCATGGTATCCTTACCGCTGAATTAGTGAGATAATGACTAAGTGAACATTAAAGGGGGTGGAAAATTGGCTGAAATACTGGGTGAAAATGAGTACAAAGTCCAACAGGCAACCAGCTGCTAGTGGCATCCTTCAGTGACCAGTACTGGGACCAACAATTTTTAATGTCTTTGTCAATGACCTGGGCGATGGAATGGGTCGCATTCTCATCAAGTTTACAGATGATGTCAAACCGGGGAAGCAGTTGATATGTTTTACTCTTCAACTCTTTTCAGCATTTGTGAGATTTCTGAGGGGGGTACCGTGCCTGGTTTTGGTCTTTCCTGTACAGTTTAGGTAATAATGTACTTGTTTTAACATAAGGGCAACCAGAACAGGGGTCCAGAGGGGCTGTGGAATCTCCATCCTGGCAGATACTCAAAACTAGATTGGACAGTGCCTGAAGCAACCTGATCTACTTAAAGGAGCATTTTGGACAAGACTTCTGGAAGTCCCTTCCAGCCTAGTTTATTCCATGACTCCATACACTCTTCCAGCCTCCTCCCCTCCACCCTATCCCTCCCCCACCCCCCCAAAAAAAAACCCCACAAAAACCAAAAGACAAAAACCAAACATATATACCATAATGATCCACAGATTTCTTTTAATACTGAATATGTGTTCTATGACATATTAAATTTTGGTCCGCTGGTGAATTAATATGGTGATGTATTGTCCTAGCTGATCAAAGAGGCTAAATAAAGGTATTTCTGACCCTGGCTGATTTGATTAAATAGTACAATGAACTGAAGATTCTGAACAGAAAGAATGTTTCCACCAAGGCTTACTTCTGCCCTGAAGTATTTTTGCAAAGTCTGTTTTACGTAGAGTGTTTTTTTATTTGATGTTCTGTGAAATTTAAATATATGATTACTATATTATAATGATGAATGAATTCTGTTATTATCTGGGACTGATCATTGACAATGATGTGATCATATGAACTACTGAAAGGCAGTAAACCAAGAAATAACTGTTAAGAACTGTCTGCTTGCTCCACATCTTTTCAAAAAAGCCTTCTTTACAGTACAGTGAAAATTACATAATGACCAGCAAAGTGAGCAAGCTTCTAAGCCTACTCTGGCTTGCTCACTGGAGAACAAGAGGCAAATCATTCACACATAAGGGTAGTCTGCAGCCATGGAACCCAGCAAAGGATCCAGGCACAATAAAAGTGACGTGCTCCACATTCACATTACAGCTTAGATAAAAATGACAAGAAGTATGCTTGATAGCTGCACTTAGAGATCAATGAAAGCTCAGCCGCCACTGATGCCAGATTTTGCTGGGGATGTTGTTGAAAGCAAAATCTCACCTCCAAGTGGTCCCTGCTTTATGAGTTGTGCTGGTACAGCATTCTTGCCACTGCTGCCTACCTGTCTCCACCTCCCAGGGTCATATATTAAAGTGTTGTGCATGCTGTCATTGGTTTGAACTTCCATACATGTGCATTTATTATAGAGTATCTGGTAAAATCTCCATTCTGATCTCTTTATATGGATCTATAGAAACTACATTCATCAGAAAATACCTGCCGATTTACACATAAGTGATATACACAGAGAAACTGAGTATGACTTGTATTAAGATTATAATCATATAAAATCATAATTAAGCAAAGTTTAAAGTAGCAATATGTTCTATTATTGGCCTTTGTAGTCCATGCTCAATGTCACTGCTAATGCTTAACTCTGCCTTTCCAGACTTCATTCCTCAGCATTGCTGTCCCTCCAGCTCTCAGTTTTCCACTGCTATGCTAAAAGGTCAGAGGTTAAAGAAAAGGATTTCTGTTGAAGTCGGATGTTTTTGTTGCACTACAAAGCATGCGAGCCCAGGAGCAGGGTTTTCTATGACAGACCTGACCCAAACAGTACATCAGTGCTTAGCACGGGATAAGCATGAAGGCCCTTTCTGCTGATCTTCAAGCTGCTTCAAAAACATTCCCGTGAGTAGGACCACTTCTAACTGCCTGGCTGAGTAGCTTCAATAGGCAAGGGGAAGCCATGGACCTGCACGTTTCAGGTATTTCCATTGAGGCAATGGACTGGGGAGACATTGCAAGCCCCCACAACCTAGACGAGTCCCTAGACTAATTCAGACTAGGCAATCAGAAAGCAATAGTTGATTAAAGAGGCTTTTGTCTCTTCCTCACATTCATCTTGGATGTACCCAGCTCAGCTTTGGTACGACTGTGGTTTTAGCCCATTGAATTTGTATCAGAAAAAAAATGGTTGCCAACTAATCATTTAAAGACTAGGCAGACTCTGTGGCTGAGGCAGACAAAAGCTCTCCAGTGATCTTTATATATCGAGGTACCAGAATCGAACTGCTCATTAATCTTTCTCTAGAACAACCCTGTAGTGTGACCTACATCTTACTTGTGCTAATAAGGTTTCTGTATATTTCACTTCATTTCATGAATCCTACACTGAAGGCTTCAGTGTTAATAAATTGTATAGTTATATTCCTTTTGATTGCATCATTCATGGTGCATTGTTTTAAGGCAAGTTACACAAGAGAGAATCGTTTCATTACTAATAAAAGTGTTTTGACCTCATTAGCTAAATAAACAGGAGGGTGTTTGAACCACAGGCCCCTGGGTATAGAAAAATCTTGTCTCAGCCTAAAACTATCTACTGCGAGACTGGAGTCTGCACCGCAGAGGTGTTCTTGAGACCTTGGGTGTCCTTTTAAGCCTCTGGCTGAATAGCAAGTGCTGAATGGACACAGGACTGAAATACCTGAAATGAATATAAGCCTTGTTAACATATAAAAGTAAAAATGCTGCAAATGAAACTAGGTCTCTCCTTGAACCACAACCGATTTGCAAACAAATGGAGAAAAAATGTCCACCTAATTTTGGTGCAGAGGCCTCACTGCATGAATTTCATTGAAATCAAGTTTTGCAGGGCTGATTTTGTCAAATGAAATTGCAAATGTTTTTCAAAAGTCTTTACAATTTTGCTCAACCTTGCATATTACATGATCTGTAAACCGGAAAATTAACAAATCAAATCATAATGTTTATACATAAAATTAGTCTATGTTAAAGTTTTGTAGACTGTTTAAATTCTTATCACATTTTGCAAGTTGTTGGAATCTTTCCTCCTATGGTACTAAATAACTTCTTGCCTATTTTGTGTCTTTGACAGATGAGACACATTTGCAGTTACCCATTTCTCTTGGACTGAAAATATTATATTTAAATCTAAATACAGTTTGGAAATAGCTCTCTTCAGACATTATTAAAAACATTTAGTGCTATTATAACTTCACTCAGGAAACAGGTTGATTCATTCAAGCAAAGTATGGTGCACGGGGGTTTACATCCCACTGAGCTATTAAGTTGTAAGATTGCCTATACATAGATTTTATTTCATTCATAATATATGACATCAACACTTTTTAAAAGGTTTTGGGGATTAAAGTAAATAATCTTATGGTGGCACTGGAGGAAGCCATGTTATATTCACTGCTAGGGTCCTATTCTGCAGCATGCTCACAGCCTCAACTCCCATGATGTACCGTACAAAGGGCTTTCAGCTCTTTGAAGGGTCCAACGCTCTAGTAGCAGAAAGGAATTCCCCTCTTTTCCCATTGAAGCCAATTGGTCTTTGGCTGTTGACTGTAGGGCAATCCGGAATTTTATCAACAGCTTTTCAATCTACTGTTAAGATCCTATCTATTTTAAACAGTTGCTCACGTAAGTAGGACTTAGCTGAAGAGTTAGGAATACAGTGACTACCGTAAGCTTATCAATTAGCAATTTGTTTTATTGCATATTGTTATGATGGCCACTTCCCAATGATTTTATAAAGGTAAAGCTATAGTGGAAAAATACAGTGTTATCTATCTACAACGGACTTTTTTCATTAACCTCATCAGTTAATGACTGCATTATGACCTGAAACCTGACTGTGTCTATCCCTTACAGTTTTCATCCAGTTAAACTGTGTGCATTTTTGTAATCAATGTACACAATTAAGCTTTTATGCCAAAATGAATGATTCAGCAAATGATGTCTATGTTGAAGCTACAGTATAAAGAGCTATGTCAAGCACAGATTTACTGAGGAGGATTAGGGTGGATGTACTGCCTAATGCAACATGACTTCTCCAGCTCATGAGATCTGCACTCTCTTTGGTGTAATAGCACTCTTCAGAGTGTCTGAATCTGGCTATAATGGACTGTGCTTTCTTAGCGTAGATACTGCACCACCATTGTGTTACAGACATAGACAAGCAACAGTAGCTGAAAAATGTGGTATAAGTGGGTCATAAAAATGGCATATTTGGGACTCATCTGGCAGTGGGCATCACAGTGGGCAGATGCCTTCTCTTCTCACCTCTACCTATTGCCCGGGGCTGCCAGTAACCCCTCTTCCAAATCCATTCTGTCTCTTTTAACACTTTTCTTTCAAAGGAGGGCAAAAGGAGTAGAAAAAATACTCTTGCCTCTTGCTTCTTGTCTTTATCAAATTTGAGAAACTCTAAATCCTTTCCCCAGCCTTTTCAGAAATAAAGATGTGAATGAGCAATCTCAGCTTCATCTGATGCATCAGAGAGGTAACAACCAACAATCTGAACTTAATTTGTGCTTCTGTGACCTCTGCTAGAGAAAAAACAAAATAATCATCTCAAGCTGGCCTGTGGTTATGTGGGAAAAGAGGATTTCCAATCCCTCTAGGTGATGGCCAGCAAAATACCAACAGCAGAGCACAACAAACTCATTCCTAGAATGAGAGAAGGTTCTGCTGAGTAGGATGAGACAAGTATGCTCAGGCACTGATCACCAGGGAGCCAAAATCCTACCAGAGCCCTTTTTGATTAAATATTGCCTTGCTCAATGTGCCTCCCAAATGAAAGAAAGGCATCCTTGGAGGTAATTATGCCTGACTAGACACAGCACACCTGCCCTGAAGATAAGGGAGTGCATTCTGGAAATGACACATTCTGATTTCTAGTAAATGTCTCAGCCACACACGAGCAGGTTAAATTGCAGCAGAAAACCAACCAAGAATTGCAGGCCAGCTGTGAAGAGTAAATGGAGTGATAAGATTATTACTGTATTGAGGAAGCAGAACAGAAAATCGAAACAAGAATTTGTCTGTGACCAGAAGCTGTAGAGACCTTGGTGTCTGGCCATTGACTAATATTATGTTTCCTCATAAGCTTCATTTATTTCTGCTGTTCATTGAGTTGTTTCTTACTAAGATTTTGAAATAGAAACTTGTTGTAGTATATTGCCACAGCACCTGAAGCTGTGACAGAGTGCAGATGCCCTTCACTTTGCCAGTGACACACTAGAGGATGGTAACTTTTGTGTTCTGTAATTATTACTGCTATCATTTCATATGATGTTGTTTTAAAACATTTTAAAAATCCTTCTAGAAGGTGTTTACCTGTTACATTTTAATTGTTACTTTCCTTTTAGAATATTTGAATGGAGCTAGGAAAATGAAGGTTTGTGATCTGCCCAAAAGGGGAAGAGAAGGGAAGACCAAAAAAGTATTATAGGCATCATATTTTCGTTTTTGCTACCTATTCTACTTTATACTCTCCAAATCATACAGACAGGATCACAAAGACAAGTTGATTAGAGGAAATCCAGAACATCATGAACTCAGCTTAGCTTATTTCACGGTAATTCATTCATGTGTCAGTGACCTGTAAAAATGTTGTTAAGGAAGAATTCGCCATTACTGATTAAGCAGGTAATTTCTTGGTGCACTGTGCAGGAAAGCAAGTCTACTTCTCAACACCATGTGCTTTCGTGCCTTTCTTTCAAGATCTCAACAAGTACATTTTTAAAGCACATATTTTACCATTCCTTTCATGTTTTGTAAACATTTGCAATGATATCACTTGTGAACATCTTTGATGGTGCTTTTTAGTTTTGCTGCAAAATGCTTAAGAATTGGAAACCATGCTGTCTGCTGAACTCGATTCACAACTTACATCTCCATGTGTTATTGTTAGTGCTTAGTAGCAAGTAGAATTATTCCCATCTAGTAGGTGTAACACAGCATCTGTTGAGTCCATTGCCCTCAATGAGAAGCTAGCATGGAGAGTCTCATAGCCAGAAAATTTGTAATTAAGTAAGGCAAAGCATTAATTCTCTCTTAAGTCTATGCACATGCTTTTTGTGGAAATGAACAAGATGTGTGGAGAGACAGGTTTTCTCAATTACCAGGGTTAATATTCATGTGCAAATACAGACTTAGCTAAACCCCACACATATGTCGTAATGTCTACATTCGTCATCCTTTTTTTTCAACAGGGTATACAATATTCATCAAAAATACCCATAAAAAACTGACTGAAAAAATCATATTTTATAGCCTGCCCCAGGAATGTTTGCATTAAATTGCTTTAGACTGAGAAAGTTTCATTGTGATCAAGACCCAAGAGATATAAAAGGACCATAAAGTAAGGGTCATAGTGTGAGTTTATAAGCTAAGCTTCTACTTAATTTAAATTATAGTGGCAGTGTAAGAAGTTGTGGTTTACCAATAGTACTGTTATGCCTTGAGTTAAACGCTTTCTTTCCACTGGCAGCTTCAAGTACCTGCCTCTCGTGGAAGAGTTAAATGTCTTATGTGTATGTGTCCTGTAACACATCATTTGAGAAAAATAAAACTTCATTATCAAACATAAGAACAAGCGCTGCTGACATCGTGTCTGAAGAAGCTGTGCATGTATTTCAGTAGCAGCTCCATTTCAAGTTCCTCTTTGTTCCTGGATCAGTGCCAGTGCTCAAATCTCTGCCTGAAGCTGGCACATGCTGATTCTAAGAGAAGCAAGAGTTTAACGTCTCTATTGAAAATTAAAGTGTGCCTTGTGATTGGATCAGATTGGCTAAGTATAATTCTATGATTTATAATTTCTTTAGCTGGACATCACAAATCACAATTAGAAATACCATAAGATTAATCTTTTTAAGTTCTGAGATGTATCTGCTCAACTTTTGAAGCATAAGGATATCTTAACAAAAGAGGATAGACTATAACAGATAAACTCGGTTCTGTAATCTTTTGCCATATCTGTTTGGTGGGTTTTTAAAAGATTAAAATGACAGAAAAAGCCTTGATCAAATCCAGTAAGCTCTAGAGTTTAACCCAGATGTCTAATACCACAGCACACTATCCTGGCAGGAATATCAAGGGGAAAATCAAAGCAAAAAGCATTTTATTTTACCCGTTTGTATGTCAAACTCAAGTAGTTCTGATTTTACTGATGCTTACAATATTTGCTTTCTTATGTTTTCTTTAGCTTTGAGTATTGATTTACATGGTATCTCAATCTACATTTCTCTGTCAGTGGATTAGACTTTTTCAAATAAAACACCTATCACAAATATGTTGAATTTAACAGGAGAAAATTTTGAACATGTATGCTCTAATATGGTTGGAATTTTCTGAACAGGACTTCCTTGAGAGAATATTTCTGTTTTGCAATTTCAGTATGTCATATGAGAAAATACAAAATGTCAAAGCCTGAAAAAAAAAAAAAAAAAAAATGTTTAGAATCAAGTCAAAATATTTTTGCATAAGAGGAGTCTTTTGTTTTTCCTTTTTATTGTATTTTGCACAGAACTTGAAGAAGTGCGAATCAGAGAATTCAGTTACTGTTTACCCCTGGTTCCTACAGAAGTTAAAATAGTTTTTCAAACGATAACTCTTTCTGGTGTGGTCTGACACCTTTTCCTGGCTAGAACCTCTTTTCTGTCCAAATGCACAAGCTAAGTGGCAGATTCAGCTGATTAAACACACAGAGGTGGTAAGCGTGGCTGTTCATCTACACAAACTACAGCTCTGTATTGCCCTCTGTAGAAGTTGTGAACATGAACCATATGGGGTGCGGGAATCAGGGCTGAGGCCATGTCTCTGTATTATTAATTTAAAGGTGTGCCATGGTTCAGTTACACTTTTTGGAGTAAGATAAATTTCAGCTATCTTGGAATTAACTGTAGTTATGCCACTTATCATACACCATTCATTGATATTTAATTCCAAACTTTATGATGATTAGTCTTTTATGTGGATTAGATGTTCTTAAGTATTCTCTCCAGAGTTTTCATAAAAGACTTTACAAAAAGTCTTTACATTCAGGTAATATTTATGTAATTGTCCTTCCCTCTACACTGCTTTTTAGTCTGTGCAACTCTGCTGAATTTAGTGTGATAATCCTGATTTGTGTTACAGCTAAGCCTCTCCTGGCTCTTTCGATTCTAACTGCTCAGAAGTGGAAGGATCTGACAGACTGTGTCCATCCTCCTCTTGCTGATAACACTGTTCATTTCCTCCTCTTCCCCCTTTCTCTCTTCCTTAAAAAAAAAAAAAAAAAAAAAAAAAAAAAAAAAAGTTGCAGGTAAGGTGACCCTGGCATAATAGGTGTAACAGATCTGAGAGTACTTTTACAAGGTTCTGTCCATTTACCAAAGTAAACCATAAGCATCAATAGGAGATGAAGGGTCTTACATTATAGCAACAGCTTGCCTTACACTAGCATTAACATGTGGTTTCTGAAACGCCCATTGCAGCATTCCAGCATTCTCAGCATTGTACAGGCTTTGACACTGCACTATTGTACTTCCTGGAAGAAAAGAGAGAGGTTATAGAAAATAAAGGGAACGTAACACTGAAATGACCTGACAAAAACTGAATGTACAGCTGTCTGGTTCTCAAATGAACAAATTCTGTACTTGTTCCCTATTTGTAGTGAGTTTCTCTGCCTGTGAGATCGTGTTAGAGATAAACCTGGAAATGAAATTTCATGCCTAAATGCCTGGAAACATTGAAAATAAGGGTCTTAAATTTGTCCCCAGTTGATCCAGGTACAGCCACACTGCATACTTCATCGCGATCATTATCCTACCCTATCCTTTTCAGGTGCCTAATAAAATATTTCTAGCATTGTCCTCACTTGGCTATGCAATCCATGCACAATGATATCACTAAATCTTACTGAAAAGAGTGTTGTCTGATTTTGTGTCATAATCCTCTGTGTTTATGGAAATCAGGGCTTGAATTCATCAAGAGATCTGTCTTCTAAACTATGGTCTTTTTCCATAATTTTCTCCAGGGTCTTTTACCCCAGAAAGGGCAGGAAGAATGTGCTTGTCATTGGGACCCAGCCACCTGAATGCCAGCACCAAACAGGACCATGCCTCCTCCCCTCAGCTTAAGGCATATTTTGAGAAGTTTGTGGGCTCCATCCATGAGACAGTTGTCTCAAAGACATTATAGCTGGAGGGCACCTACAAGCAGGAGAACCCTCCACTGATTTGTTTATGTGCTGATGTGAGAGGGAAGGCAATTTTTAAACATAAAGGAAACATTTCAGGAGGTAAGTAACATAACCTTTTGCTTAGGAAAGACCAAAGTTTTTACTAACGCCCAAGACAAAACAGTCTTATAGAAGTAAGGTGAAAGCAAATCTCTGATTCCCTAGGCAGTCTCCAGAGATCAGGTGTTATTGTCCTGTGGCCTTGGAGCAATCCAAGACATTTGGTTTCTCTCTTGGACCACGTGGATATTGTGGAAATAGGGCACCATGTAGAGCTGGGATAGGCCTAATAAGGACTCTTGAGGCAAAAAGTTAGGAGACCCAACTCAATTTGCCATATGTCTCCACAAAGGCCTGCAAAGCAACATCAGTTTTTGCCTGAAATAGCACAAACCACACCACAGTGAGATCCAAAATGTTACTAATGAGTCAGACAGATTTCTATAGGACGTGTCCCTCCCTTCCTAGAGTTGCCTTACTACTCTCTGCCAAGGTCTATATAAATTCCCATGAAATATGTAGTAAATAGGCTGGTTACTCCATTCAAGCTGGCCTGCCAAGTGCAGAGTGCTGTGCCAGACCAATCCTTACCTCTTTGAAGTGTACTTCTGAGACATCCCCACAGATCGGGCTACTAGTACCTCATGTGGGAAAGATATCCAGCCTCTCTTCTCCATGCAGGCATTACGATTTCAGACTAGACAATTGTGAATAGGAAGGGATAGAGACAAGATGGGGTGAAGAGGGAAGGCGTGAGGGAGAGCCGCACAGTGCAGAGAATGGTTTGCATTCACATTAAGCCAAATTTCTCTATTTGGGTGGTATTTTCCATATCAGTTATGGGCAATACTGTTATCTTTTCAAACCAGTTCAGCTGGCATGCTGGCTGTTGGGAGAGGGAGCAAAAGGCACGCCAAAACAGCTACAGGGCAATATGTACAAGCTACCAGGAGGCTGGGTATCTAGCAGTGTTGGGTAACCTAGAACAGCTTGGCATCAGCTGCCTGGACAGGAATGGGGTGTAGCAGATAATGAACTACACAGCAAGGTACTCTGCAGCCTGCTTTCTAACCTAACAAAGCTCAAAGCTGAGCAACATAGAACAGTGCTCACTTTGTGTCCCTATAATCAAAGGAAAATCCTTTCAACAAGAAGGTACAGTGACTAATACAGAAAAGGAAACCCTCTTGACTACAAGGCATTCAGGCTGCACAAGATATCTTTAGGGATCACTGTATTGTTTGGAAATTGGGTATCTTTATGTATTTAGGAATTAGTTTTCCTATTCATGACACTGTTGTGTTGGCTATTTCCCAGAATTTTTTTTTTTTTTTTTGTTTGGTTTGGGTTTTTTAGTAAGATATCATCAGCATACAATGACATGGTCACCTTGGATATGGAAAGATTGATTTAAAACATTTCTGAAGGCAGAGCCATTTCCTTTTAGTATTTAAAAAAGTAGACTAAATCTGTTTCCTGGATGCATGAAGGGTCAGGTGAAAGCTGGTTTTCATATTATTTCTATACTGTGAATGCATATTCAGAGTATTCAGGTTAGCTTGACTCTGAAGTTAACACAACAACCACCAGTCTTTAAGGGAGAAAAGACGTATGTCTTATGTGCTGTGACATTTTTAATCTTGTATAACATAGCAAATGTAGGTGTTAGTTCTCACAGTCTGGTCTATTTTTAGACCTCTAAAAATTTTGGGTTCAGATACTGCCTTCTTTCAACATTTTGCTATGACATGGCCTCTTCTCTGCAACTGAGAATGTTTAAAACCAAATTTTATTCTCTCCGATTTCTTCTTCCTGATATTTCCATTGAAAAGATAAAATGAAAAGTAATGGAGAAAGTGAAAACACCAAAATTGTGCATGTACACATTAATAAATACAGGCAAAACCCCTGCATGTTTGTTTTTCACAAGGGATTAAGTTGATTAAAATTTGTTCCTGAATTTCTGCAGACCTTTCTAATTCAAACTATGACTTTCTGTGACCTGTAGTGCTAGCAAGGCTGCAGACCACTTCAAACTGTGAATTACTTTTCAATCTAGTGACAAAACTTTACATTTACACTTAAATATGATTGTCTTGTAGAGATATTTTCCAAATGAAATTATGAAAGTTACATAAATTTGTGTTGTTTGTGAACATCCAGGACACATTTCGGTAACCTGTTAAAACAGCTAGAATGTATTGTTTCCAGCATATTTTAAAAATGCAACAGAAAAGCAACAAATCTTAGATTTTTAGAGATTAATATATTTTTAATGTTTTAAATCATTATTTGTGGTAAACATTTTCAGCTGGTTTGCATCCACTTTAGTAGCTAGTTAAAAGAAGATTTCCAACTGAGCCTTTATTAAGTATGTTTTTGTTTGCAGTAAGATTTCTTCTGATTTAGTATTGCAACTGAAATTGCTTTATATCCTTCAGAGTCTGTGATTGAATATAATTTGAAGACAGGTTTTTGTATCTGTTTTAAAAGAAAAGAGTGATACCAGTGACAGTCTGGGGACAGGAGGGTGCAGGTGAAAGAAGAAAGGGGGGGGAGGGACATTAGGGAAGATTTTATTTTCAGAATTTATTTTTAATGTCTCTGGCATGGTTAGTTTGATTTTTCCTCTTGTGTTCCAGACCACAGGTGTTTCCCATTAAGACAAGTGAACTGACTTTAATGGCATCCTGCAGAGCTGTGGGCACAGAATACCTTCTGTGAACTGCCAATAATTATTTGTCCTGGCTTTGTTTCTGGAGATTCTACTTAAATTGGTTCAAAAGCTGGTAATCTGTTTCATCCCTGAAGATTAACCCTTTTGAAAAAAAAAAAAAAAAAAAAAAAGAAGAGGAAAAAAAAGGTTAGTGGGCTTCCACATAATTGAACAGAATAAAAGAGCACTGGTAGTATCTTTGTTAAATTAGGGAATGATTTTTAAAGCGTTAGAAAAGGAGACTTTGGAAGAGCACTCACTATGTAGCACCACTAATAATATAGCTCTACCAATCCCCTCAATAGCCTATGCTGCAGACAATGGGACTGGTAATCTAAACCTGATAGAACCTAAAACATTTATTATTTACAAATGTTTATATTATAAAACATGATGACTGCAATATCAGCTGCAAGTAGTTACTTAAATTATAACTAGATTTACAGACCTCATGGAGCCTGCCATCTCTCAGGCAAAACCACACGGACATTTGTCCCTTATTTCATGGGCCTTTGGATCATACCTTTTATGACCTTAACATGCCTAAATATTAAGTAAGTTCTTGCACACCAGGGTTTGTACCCAGGCTACAAAATGAAAATTTTTTCTTATTTTTTACCACTTTCTGACCACAAACTCAGTTGTCTCAAATTTCCTCTGAAAGCTTCAGTCCAGCAAAAAATGCTTTGCAATGTCAGGACCTATGAGAAGTGCTGCTTCATAGGAAATTCTCAGAACCTTCCAGGATAATTGTCAGAAGACCAAAGAGGACAAAAATTGATTGCCTTTATAAAATGCATATTTATGTCTGTGTAAAGAGCTAAATCTTTTAATTTAACTGCATTTAATATTTGTCTATGACATCTCAAACCACCATATAATTGAACTTGGAAGAAGAAGCCACAATTGTGAGCTAGCCATTTAAAAATCTTGTTCACAATGTTCTCAGTTATACTTTCACTTTGAGTTTGGCATGATCATGCACAGATTATGCATTTCACCAATACCCAACAATCATTCAGTCTTCTACTATAACATGGGTTACTGTTCATGGACATGCAAATTCCTTTGTCATCTGCATGATTTGCAATGAATAGATTAAAGAGGGAAATTCAGCCAAATCCTGATCCCATTGACATTGAATTCAATAGGAAAATAGGTTTGAGAAAAATGCTATTAGCTGATAGCTATTGATATGTAAAAACTAATTCAGTCCATCTCTGCTTTGATGCTGCTTCTAATAAAAATGAGTGCACTTTCCATAGGCAGATAAAAACAGTGTATTTTATCTCAGAATTAACTATCGTGCAGTCACTTAATTCATATATTGCATGCTTCTGAGACTTTTAAGAAGTTCTGCAATGGCATAACTTCAGAAGAGCACAGCACAACAGAAGCAACAAGTGGAATTACCTTGCTGGTCTCCAGAGAACAGTAAATGAGTGGTTGACAAGCACATTGAATTTTAAAAGGCAAAACAAGTAATGAGACATCATCTAATAAAAATGGATTGAAAATGTAAATTGACATTAAAAGTGTGGTTGATTTCCTCTTTTCTCTTCTTCAATCAAAGAGACACAGGTTATGGATATGCTGCAGTCATTTTTTAAGAGCAAGATAGCTTCAACCGCAGGCTCAGAGATGGCAATAGGTCTCACAAGTCCAAGGACAAGGCTGTGTCCATGCTATCAGCAGTGCAAACATTAAGATAAGATATTGAGGTAAGACTTGGGCAAAGAATAAATTGTATGACATTGTGGCTATTCCAAACCATACAGACACAGGCCAGGTGGGGCAGGTCATCTTGGACAGCCTGAGCTATCTGTAATCACACTAATTAAGATATTGCAAATGATGTTGCTGCTAGAAGTGTCAGTACTATTGGCCACAGCAGTGTCAAGGCTGTTATGAATGCTCAAACTCACTGAAGCAGCTGGGTAAATACCTAGCTGGTTTGCCCAGAAGAATACCTGTGTCATCATTCTTCTCCAGACTAGCGTCTTTAAAGGCACTCCAAATACACCTACATAGTCCCCAGCCATCACTGGCAGTGCGGTGTAATCATACTAATAAATTCTGCTGCTAAGATCCTCTTCTAAAAGGTGGTAGCAGTTCTTTAAGAATGCACTGTGTACTGTGTGTGGTACCTACTGTGCAGAAAAAGAAAGCTTTTTCAATTAAGCATCAGACATTTTTTACAAGAACCTGAAGTGCAAATTATTAGAGGCCTATACGAACATGACTATATATTATGTCCAATCATTAAATGCTTTTTCTGTCAGGTTGAGCGCACTTTCATTGAATATTTCATACATTCCAGTTCATCCATCCATAAATTCATCATATCTGAGGTAGATTACAGTTAACACATTTTTAAGTGGTATAACAAAGACAGCTAGTCTCTCCATAAGGTAACAAGAACAGGTTCTGTTAAGCCATAAACATACTGATATGAGCTCCTGCAGTAAATAGTCCCTCTGTGTAGCACTACGTTCCTTTCAGAGTCACATCAGCTTCCACTTATTTCATGGTGAACATTGCAATTCCGAGAGGAAAGTGTCAAGTCCCTGATGGGAGTCAGCTGACTTTCTGAATATAGTACAATTGTGTTTTATTAAATCATGATAATAAACCAAAAGGAAGGGGACAAAAAAGGAAAATGAGCAAAGGAATGAGCAGGGTTTTAGAGCGAGACTACACTGCCATTTTAGTTTGACTCATGAAAGAACTTAGGAAGAACAGATTTCCCTCAGCCCCAGCCACTGTGCTTTGGTTCACTTTGCAGAGTGGTCTCACGATGGACAAACTGGATCTCTTTCATGGGAAACTCAACGGGAAGAGACAATCCAAGACTGCAGCGAATGTGATCCACATGCTCATTCAGTTCACAGGATCAGACTAAACCTAGTCCAAAACCATTTCCTGGAACACATTCAGACGTTTTGTTGTCCAACCCACTTCTGCTGGGCTGCACTACCTGCTACTGCTTACAGAGTCTTACTGAGCTCTCTGACTCCTCCCGTGAAGGAGTAGCCAGTCCATTGCTCTGTAAGTTTTCTGACTTTCCTTGTCATGGAAAAAGGAGTCCATGACCCACATGGTCCATTCAGCCCACAAAAAAAAAAAAAATGTTTCTGAAGCTAAAGAATCATAGAATCATAGAATCATAGAATGGTCTGGGTTGGAAGGAACCCCAAGGATCACAGAGTTGCAACCCCCCTGCCACAGGCAGGGACACCAACCTCCTGGCCTGGATCTACACAAGGTTGCCCAGGGCCCCGTCCAACCTGGCCTTGAACACCTCCAGGCATGGGGCATCCACCACCTCTCTGGGCAGCCTGTTCCAGCACCTCACCACTCTCTCTGTAAAAAACTTCTCCCTGATATCTAATTTAAACCTTCCTTCCTGTAGCTTTAATCCATTCCCCCTTGTCCTGTTATTGTCTACCCTTTTAAAAAGTTGGTTCCCCTCCTGTTTGTACGCTCCCTTCAGGTACTGGAAGGCTGCCATGAGGTCCCCCCGCAGCCTTCTCTTCTCTAGGCTGAACAAGCCCAGCTCCCTCAGCCTCTCTTCATAGGGGAGGTGCTCCAGCCCTCGGATCATCTTCATGGCCCTCAAGAAGACAAAATATGATACACCAATGGGTTAATAAGCAGAAAGCAACAGTATACCTACAGCGAGCTGTGTCTTCTGCTGCTGTAAATCAGCTTCCCTAGTTGAGTTGAGTGGAGTTATGCTGATTTACTTTATCTGAGGATATAATGCAGTATATTCCAGTAATTCAGATGCTGATTTTAGCTAGAAGTATGCATATTAAACACATATTGGGGCCCTGAGGGTACTTCTGGTAACATTATTGATTCTTTGAGAAAGCATGCTGGGGTCACTATAGTTTGCACACACATACATTTACATTATTGGAATTTAAGATATCTCATCTGGAGCTGAATGCCTTTTCATATCTTGACAAGTGTCAATCACAAGTAGAAACTTCCAAGTAGTATCTAGCATCCTATAACAACTGATAAACACAAAAGTAATAAAGAATGAAACAAGGAAATTAAATTCAAATACTTTTTACTACAATGCACTCTACTTTTATTACAGCAGCAACATCCCAAACCACTTGCCATCACCTTTTGCTTCTGTTTTTCTATTCACCTACAACAAATTTAACATGTTTTTAAGCAATATGTCTGCAGAGGATTTATATAAGGACTAAAGTACTGAGCTTTAACTCCTCAGTCAAAATCCACTGAAGTCATTGAAGTTTCTTTTAACTTCTCTGGGCTTTGAATGACTTACAATATTTTACTGCATTTAAACCACAGCTGAAAAGCTGATGAGGAGACCTCATCTGGCTATTATAAATATGCTGATATAACATTTTTTAAAGGGTAGACTTATACCAATAAAAATACCAGGATGTAAAGGCAGTTGTATTGTGTGAAAGATTATACCAATATAGCTATTTCTCTTCTTATATAAGACAGGTTGATATTAAATACCTTTATGCTGACATGATAGTGCCTGTGATGGTGGTGGACCACATTGTGCCCTGGGCCTCTCTGGTCCATCCTGCCAGCCAGGCTAGGGATTCAGCTATGGCCAAGTCCCTGCCTCTGGTTCCTGGGTACCACCACGCCACAACACAGAGACACCTGGAAATGCAGAAAACATGCGTAAGGGATTTTTTCTTGAGATGAATGTTGAATAATGTTACAAAAAGATGAATACCTCATTTGAGTCCATAGGTTAAGGAGTGCATTTGAAGGATTTTTGGAGAATCATTTACTGTGGTAAAAGAGCTATTTAACATAACTTTATCACTATTCCATTATCAAAAGACCAGGAGTGTGATGAAATAACTCACAGTATGATTTAAAACCCAAGTAAGAAATCTGATATAAAATGAACAGAATAACTATTACAGCTTTGCTAGCATGCAAAGTTTCTGTCACTTAAGTGACTGATTTCCCAGGGCTTTCTGCTCTTAAAAGTTGGTAGAGACATTATAGTTTTATTCATTTAACTATCCATCAGCAGTTGGCAAATTTCAAAGTGACACTTATTTTGGCTCCTATTGATCACATTCTTTTCACAGCTGTTACTTGAATTTCCTTTACAGATTTTATTAAATTTATATGAACATTGAGTCTGTGTCAAATGTGACCTAGGAATGACCCTAAACATAATGAAAATCAAAACCATTTCCCTGTTTTCATTACTAGATTTTAACCAATTACTTCAAAATGAGCTCCCTCCCAATGTTTTTTTTGTTTTTTTTTTTTTTTCCCCAGATTTAAAAAAAATCTCTTTGTGTCATAAATGATGAAATGGATACACTGTGAAAATGAAAAGGGCACAAAGTGCCAATAGTAAACAGAAAGCAGGCAGCATATTAATTTTGTCCCCAATAATATTTTTCAAGTACTTTTTTATCGATTATATATCTTAAAGGGCAAATTCTTACTTTTTGCGTATGAAGCTCATTACATAAATTGAGTATCTGGCTTGTAGATTTTAAATAAGCCAGAAGAGAGGAGGGGGCAAGGAAAGAACAGGGGAGCGGGAAAGGGCGATTTGCAGACACATGCATATTTCCAGACCCAAACATTTGAATGAGTGTTTTTTATAGTTCAGCTGGGACAATACTGGTCTGTACTTCCTCTGGTGTTTGTTTTGAGTTTTTTTTAACTTCAACATTTACATTGTCAAACAAAATATTTATAAATGGAGTCTCACTTTTCTGGTTTGAAATAGAAATGTTCTAAGAGCTCAGTTACCAGCGAAGTGTAATGAGTTCTGAAAATATACGCTTGAAATTTACTTTAGGTTGCAAATTTTACAGAGATTTTTACCCTCTGGGAGTAATGCAAGTACTTTACCCTCTGAATTAAAAGGACAAAAAGGTTGCAAATTTAAAATATACAAGCCTATAAAAATTGTGTTTTTACAGGAACCTGACAGATGATGTCTTGGATGCATGGATACAGTCATAGATATCCAAAGAACAGATCAACATTTAAAGTTTTTAATCTGTACACAAAACATGTTTTTTTAAATCATCCACGAGTCCAGTTTTCTACTTGGATAATGTTCTTGATAGTATTTCCCATATGATTGAGCAAGACAACCCAACCTGTTTTCTTTCCTGACCTAGTAAAGCACTTCAAGCTCATGTTCAAACCATCTACTAAACCTGGCTGGTACTAAAGCAAGGGTGGGTCTCAACTCCCATACTTTCTCTGGGCAGAATTCATACAGGCATGCCAGAGATGGTTTTAAACCAGCTGGGTACCCAGTGGGCAATTTCCATCAGTCCTGAAGTCAGACTGTGCCACTGCCTCTTCTCCTCAGCCCTCCAAGAGTGGAAAACACCTTTACATTTTAAGCCCGTGCTAAACTCAGCTGAAGTACCCTGCTGGCAGTTCCCAAGACAACTAATTTGAAACTTCTTCAGATAAAACGTGCAACCAGCAGCCTCTGGCATGGCTGCATGATGCAAATAATCAATAAAAATTCATCTAGCTTAAGCATGTGCGTATAATATTTGCAATTAACTCAGCTGTAAAGATCTTATTATCCTTAGCTCAAAAACCAGCACTGATATGGTGTTTGCTTTCTCCTTTAGAGTAGGAGGAAGCTCCTAGAAGGACAGTCATTAGAAACAATTGAAAGGCATCCCCAGCTGCAGTTATGATGACTGTTCAATCTACTGTTGCATGTTACTAAGACTAGAAAACAAATTTCACGTCCAAAGGTTGGGCATTATCTTCTAATGGTTTTCAATCTATTTTGTATCTTTCATCGGTTGAAAAGAGAACACCTGGAGGAGCCAAATGGAAGAAGAAAAGAAAATGACTATGTGAGAACAACTAATTTAAGGTTAAAACGGAGTATTCACAATGCAGGGTCAGCGAGCTATTTTGAGGAACAGACCTCAGGCATATGCTAGTAAAAAATCTGTTTGCAAATTATGGACTTTGAAAAAAACAGAGCAGATTAGATATACAAGTGATAATTTCTAGTGTGATTCTCTGTGAGGAAAAGAAAAAAAAGGCAAAATTTTACACAAGTAGTAGGTGTTGTATTTGCCCATGGGGAGACCAGCAGTTGAGAGAGAATTACAGTAGCCTAGCTTGAAAAAAAATCCAACTGCGTTGTTTGCTGCTCTTGGCATTTTAGGTTCATTGGAAATGTTTCATACCTCATCACCAATAATGACAGCAACAGAAAACAAATTCGTATTATAAGCCTTGCTAATGACTTTGTTGTTGCTGAAAAATAAGGGAAAACTGATTTTTATTAACTGGCACAGGCAAAGTTGGACAAAGTAACAGTGAAATGAAAAATCAACAAATGGATAAATTAATTTCTAAAATGCTAAGGGTTTACAGCCATATATATATACTATTTTAATTTATGTTAAGCAAATTAGATATTCAGAAAATATCTGAATAGTATAGAATGAGATCCTACCGTCAAATGCCCGCATTCCCCCAATCATCCTTGTAAGGATATCTGTCCCTTTAAGGCTTTGGCTGAAATGAAATACCCCTGAAGCCTTCTGACAAACATTTTCCCAATCAGCTTGATATGTGTTAATCAGCTTTAGCATAAGCATGGCTTCACTCTCTCACACAACCTCTTTCCTCCGATGTTTGTTAGCTAACCTGTTGTTTAATTAAGGACTTGTCTTAGTTATAAGCTCAGACACTGACTTCTCATTAATCACTAGCTAACGTAATACAAATCTCTAATCATTCAGCCTTGATTCTTTGTCATCAAAGGACCTCACTCTGTTATGATAATGAGTTTTTAAATAACTTGGAGCTCTAACACAAAGGCTAAGCTAAAGACCACCAGAATGGTCCCAGAACTGCCAGATGACAGCAGCGTTGGGTCTCATTAGGAATCAAATTACCAGCTCTCGGGGCTCTGAGCAACCTGATCTAGGTAGTGGTGTCCCTGCTCACTGCAGGGGGGGTGGACTAGATGGGCTCTGGGGGTCCCTTCCAACCCAAAACATTCTATGATTCTATGATTCTACCACTATATTTTTTATTTGTATTTTTACCCATTCAGAAAAGTGCAATTTTCTGAATGGGGCAACAAACATTTTAAGCCAGTTACACATTTCCCACCCTATATGCCAACTATAACGTGTCCAGGATTTCAGCTTGGTTATTTCTGTTCTGATTCTTCCGAGGTGCTTGCATTTTCAAAAAAAAGAGTAACTTTTTTATAAGTAGTTAGAAGAATTATTGCTTCTAAGGGTAATCTTATCTTTTTGACATAGCACAAAAACCCTTTTATATGTAGGCCTGTAAATCACAGAGGTTTTTAATATTTCTTCATAATATTTCTGATATTTTTATTTCAGTATCTTACTTGTTTAAACCCTTACAAAGAATTCAGAATACAAGGCATTTATTAATGCTAGCATAAAGATAAAACATAATCAGAGAAATAAGAGCAAGACATAGAGTTGTCTAGTATAGCAAAAATCAAGCGTGTATAGTAAAACTTAAACACTGGTGCTATCCATAAACTATCAAACCTAGTTCCAAGGCAAGTATTAATATCAGAGGAGCTGTTACAGAATACAGACCAAAAAAAGACTGCACTACAGGATAATGTAAAAGTGTATCATTTGGATGAGCTAATACTATATTTGTGGGCAGGAAATGCTATGGTCCTGCAACCCTGGTTGATCACTGTCCAAGACTTTTTTGATGATGCTATCCTTCAGATAAAGACTAATCTAAACTTTATGCTACTTATATTCCTTATTTTTCCCTTAATAAACAATGTGAAATTATTTTATTTTGTTAATTTAATTCACAGAATTAAATTTAATTCACAGAATTAAATTAACAATTTTATTTTGTTAATTTAATTCACAGAAAAAAAGATTAGGTACTGAGGACAGGCATCCTAAATCTGTAGGACAGTATCAGCTCAAGCCTATACATGTGGTGTTAGCAAATTTCATGCTGTCTTGTGAAATAGTACAGATAAACTTACATGTTTCTTAGTCCTACAGATTTATAATGTTAGAATTGAAGGTCAGTTCCTCTTTGCATTATAAAACTCATAATTTAGGAATTTATAATAGCTGTGCTTTAATTTGCCTTGAACTGCAATTTTGCAATCAACTTCTCCAAGATGCTGCAATTTGTGAGAGTTTTGTAATTCTTCAGACTACTTTCCTCAAGATATGGAATAGTTAGGATACAAGTCTGATCATCTTAAAACACAGTTTTGAAGGCCTTAGTAACACAGTTGCATGAAATTTATGTGATCATGGGAACAGCTGGGTTTGTTTCCAATTTATTAAAAAAAAAATTAAAAAATATAAAAGGGGTAGAATACTGTCTCTGTAAATGACAGACCTGCCTATGTTAAGTAGATGCTTCTCAGCACATGTTAATCTAACAGATGAATGGTAACAGTGCATCATATAAACTCATGATTGTATTCACTGAACAGAAGTAGTAGTCTATAACCATTTGAATTAGGAGAGAAAAGCTGGAAATATGGACCATAGAATCTCACAACATTTATTTCACATGAAAGGAAGATAACAGTGAACAAATCCCTTTTCTTGCCTAAGTCATGAGGTTAATGTGGGCTCCCATTCTGCTAGCCATAGCCCCAGGGTAGCTGTGGCAGGGTTAGCCGAATGGGCACAGGGGAACTGCCAATAGAAGGCTGTTTCAGTAGAATTGGACTTGGGGCTCAAACTTCCTCTGACTGCAGAATTCAACCATATGCTATTGAAATGAAGGTAATGTCTTACATAGGCTAACAACTATCTCACACTCAACACTCTGCTTTGGTGATGGTAAAGGAAACTTTGACTTAAACACATATGTGATGCTTACATGACATGAAAATCTCCAGGCACCTTAAAAAGTTATAAACAAAACATATTTTTTTAAGCCTTCAGACAGTTCAGTAGACAGAGGGACAATAACTACTTTTACCAGCAGTGTCTGATTTCCTTTACTGGACAAGATATCCCATTCCCATGGGAACATAAGAGATGCATGTACATTTAAAGAATTATTTTGTTCACTCCTACAGCTGTTGGCATCTACTCTTCCTGTTGTAAAATCAGCATAGAAATGGGAAAAATGGCTTGAACTGAAGTATTAAATGCACTTTTTCATGGGATGCTTTGTTGGCTTCGGTTGTATCTTCATATACCCTGATATTTAGGAAACTTGGTTTATGTTATTGCAAAAAGTATTTGTTCCCCTACAATGAGGTTCAGATAGAGGTTGTGTATTCTCTTAAGTACAGTAAATGTCATGATGCTCTTGGGTGGTTTTCCATTGTATGTGGTCCTGTACAACTCTTGCCAAGTTTTGACTGTATAGTCAAGATTTTTGGACAAGGTTACTGGGAGGAGACTGACTGGATCACTCTTTTGCTGTGTGTTTAGGAAATCAGTTCTCTCTTGCTCAGTTCAAACAGCAAAAGGGTAATCTCTCTACTATATTTGTAGGTAGAAAACATAGTTGCAGACTACTGAGCATGACAGATTTTCTGCTGTGCAGTTGTAGTTCCTTTACCTACCTCAAATACTTTTGATAAAAGACTGTATGTCCTGTTTCAAGACTAGCTTATTCCATTATTAGCAGGAAGATTGTCTTTAAAATGAAAATACACTATTTGTCATTTCTAATGATGACTGAAAATTAATTCAATTGTCTATATCCTGTAATTACAGAAATGTGTAGTTTTTTATCAGAACGAATAATTTTGGAGTAAACTTCACAATCCTTTCTTCTCTTTACTCATGTATAAAAAGTAGCTGATCTTAAAAAAATGTACTAGTATGGATCTGTTGAGTTCATAGTCCCATCATAAATTATGATAGCTTTGATTTGTCTTCAACATTTAGTCTGTAGAAAAATGATATGGTTATGTGCTACTGATCATACACTACATAATTACGTCTAAATTCCCACTCTTGAGATTTTAATGAAAAAGCATTCTTAATCTGTTCTATTTTGTGCTAAAATATTTCCCTAATGATTGCAGAGTATGCAGAATGCAGTGTAGATACACATGTATCCAATTGCTTAACCATGAATGATGTAAATAGTTCGGTAGTATTTACAAAATGTGATGCAGGAAATTTGTTTACTCCAGACTAAACAGAAAGGAGTCCCAATTTACTCCCATATACAGACAAACTTACACAGATGTACAATAACATGAAAGAATCCACACCAAAGAAAGGGTTTATTTTTTGATATATTTTATGTGCTATTAGGATTGAGTTATAAAACTATGTACTAATGGTCCTTACCTCCTGAAAGAATATAAAAGAAGTTCAATGTATGCTATATTTACCAAAAAAATTCACAGAACAGAAATATAAATTCAAAATATGAAACCACTATGTGGATATAAGGTAATAATTTGAAAATGTCTGAAAATAATTATAACCCCAGCAAGCAGGCAGCTGTGTCATTCCTGCCTCAGCATGTCTAGCGGAGACTTTTTGGCTAGTATTTGAAGATCCACAGACATATCTGTGTGCAACATTCTGTGCAGAATCTAGTTCTGAAATGTTCAGGAAAAGTATTGCGTAGGCATGCGTTTACACCTGTCTGACAAATATCTGAACTTCATCCCAGTATGCCCACCTTAAATTATGCTATAAACATTTAATTAGGTTTTTAATGATGGCGTACATCTCTAAAATGCTGTTTACATGTCTTTGGAAAAAGTTCCTCCATTCAGAAAGGCGAAGTAACAGGAAATCCCACATATGTGATTGTTTAGTTTATTTAAGCGCTGATGTCCCATTTTGTCACACTGCTTTTTACTCTCTCCACATCCATTTGCCCTTCAGCATCCAACCCCCAGCTGTGCTTGAGACCATAGTTTTGATTCCTGCAGCTTCCTGCACGCACCCTCCCTGTTCCCAGTGTGTTCTTCAAAAACAGGAAAGCCAAAGAGCTTTCAAACTCCAAAACCAGTGAGGAGCCAAAGGCCTTCCTTGTAGTGAACTTTGTTGAAAAGATCTGTAGTTTTTTACTCTTTATATATTTTGACTAAGATGTTCTAAGCCACCATGTGGCCACAAAATATTAGCAATGAGAAGGAGGATTTATTAGGTACTAGACATGATCTCAGTTTCAGGTAATCAGAAAACAGTGCAGTCATAGTTCTCTTGCTATTAAAATCCAGGTCATAGAAAATAAGCAGTGGAAGGAAGGGCAACAGTTTAGGTGAGGGGAGCTGAAAGAAAAAGGCATAAAGCAGAAACGAGAGCCTAAATTGTAGATTCCAGCTGGAAATTTATTTCAGAAACCCCGTTACACAAACACTGATGCTTTCCAACACTTGTTAGTCACAGGGCACTTTAAAAGAAAGTGAATTTTTCCCCCTCCTTGCTTATCTGAAGTAATATTAGCTTTAATTATAATAATACCAATGGTGAACATATTGCTTATATTTTAGAAGTGGTAATTTTAAAGCATATTATTTAACATCTATTTATCTGTACTTTTGAAACATACTTCCAAATATTTTTAATTTAAATACATTTTCCCAAATCACAGTTTCACAGTTATTTGAAAAAAAGAGTCATGTTACTACAATCATGTTCTTATACAGGGCTTGCATACATAATGATACTAGGAAAGTTAGTATGAAATTACCACAGTATAAATTTAGAGTGTGATAACAATAATGCCTTGTTTGGACCTTATTATTCCAAAGCAAAGGTGCCTTTTTGCAGATTAGCGTAATCCAGTTCTAAAATCCACACAATACGGTAAAGAAGAATATCCTTTGCTGAATAGCTATTCCACACTAACCATACTATATTTTTCCTCATGTTTGTAATCCACCAAAAATCTGATCCATGCTTCCATAATTAGGGATATTAGCAGAAGTGGTATTCACCAGCAATGCAGCCTGATAATATAACAATATTGCATTAAATGCATTAAGAAATGAATTAATTATGAAAAAGATTATTTCACAATGTTTTTGAATGATGCTTGTAGCCACACAGGTGAATAACCGCCTTTAAAAATCTCTGACTTAAAAACACCTACTGCTGGTTACTCTGAAGCAGTCATAATGCTGTAAAAAATTGCTACTGAATTAGCCTTCAGAGCTAATAAAGATGAATATAGCCCTGGTGGAACACTATCACATGACAAGGGGTCTACATCTCATAAATATATATATATTCTTCACCCTCAATACAGCAGCGTCCTTGAAAATTATACTATTGCTGTGTTATTAGCAGGTGTTTTGCATGAAAAGTGAGCATAATAGACATTAAAGTAATTGGATCCCAAGCAATCTCATATTACGAAGAATACTCTCTCAGGGAAACTTAGATGCACATCCACACCTAATGATGAGCTCTTTTTAACGTTCTGTTGCATTCAAAGGATTCAAGTCCAATACAGTATAATGGCTCCATGTGATGAACTTGTTAATGGCTTCCATGCTCTGACTTCTCTGCGATATTATCTGGAGCTGGAAAATTTTAACCCCAGTCTGAGTTGTAATCCACGTGTCTCCCTCTATGGGCATAGCATTATCCCATTCCAGTTTTACCCATACAATTCCAGTAGTTGCTAAACTTGCAGGAAAGCACTGATCTTATCTTGAAATGTTTCAAATACATTTGACAAAATCCAGGAAAATCTATGGGTATGGGACTCAATGTTTACTAGTATTAGAATCTTTTCCAGGATAATGGACAATGATCGCAAAGAGAGCAGTCATATTTAGCTTTTTCTCCAAAGTAGACTTTTAAAGAGATTTCTTTCTGCATGTATCTTCCACTGTGGGATCATAGTGCAACCTTTCCACTCAGTCAAAACACTACAGAGTACCTATCCCCTCTCGGTTTATTTGCTGTCATAGAAGTTGTAAGAATTTAATTTTTGATTCTCATTTCTCTTAATGTGCTTGAAATTGGCTAGTGATTAAAAAAAAGTTGAGAGTGATGGAAAAGTCATGGTGATGGTGATTGCAGAAAGGAAGTGAGCATTATTGTACAGGTAAAACTATGGCTGGAGAAAGTGAAGTCCTTCAGGGGGACACGTTTAGGAGCACGGAGAGTTTCTGCCTACAAAAACTGGTCCAGTGCTGCATGGAAAGGAACAGAAAGGAATGCGTGATATTTCTGAGTAAGGATTGAGAGACAGGTATAAGACAAGATTTTCATCTGCTATAAATCCAGGGAAGTCCAAGCATATATTTTAGGCCAGCTCATAGTTGAAGCTCCAATCTCACTGCTTGCAAAGAGGTTCATTCACCCTGTGAATTCCGTTACCACCTGGAATGGCAGGTAGCTGAATGCAGGAAAACATCCTTAACCCAGGGAGAAATAGTATAACAAGTTCCTAAGTGTAGAGTGACTCTTCTTCCATGCTGAGTTTCATGAAGCACTTTTCAGCTGAGAATCCAGGCCATTACTCTTAACTGCATATAACATAGATTTTTGTAAACAAACTAACACTTTTCAAAATCCATAGTCCCTGAAGTTTAAAACAGAAATATGCTTGACTTACTGAATCATTAAAGAAAGCTTGTGAAAAATTAAGCTAGTTTTTATTTATATAGTATCATAACTGCAGTCTAGATTTTACCGCAATAAAATATACTAAACATAAAACCAAATCTCTGTCCAGAAGAACTTATGGTATGAATAACAAATACAATAACTGCTGAAACATACCAATTTTTCATGCTTAGGTATTTCAGAAAAACAGCCAAAAGTAATTTTATAAACTTTACAAAACAATCCACCTCTGGGATTAAGAACAAGCATGAGAAATTTCAGCTGAAAGAATAATTGTTTCAGAAAGTTAGTGGCAGCTGAAAATAGAAACCAATAATGGAAGTGCCTTGTCGACCATAACTATTATAATGGTAGCACAATGCTTAATGAGAAAACAGCTAATTGTTTCTTTGTTTATTTGTTTCTTTAGAGGTTTCTAAAAAGATGGATGAAAGACAGGAATCCAACATCTTGCCTTACATAAACCACCACAGATAAAACTTAAATAAGGCTGTTTGAAAATCATATTGTAAAATATACCTAAGATTTGTTTCAAGCACTCAGCTTTAATACTCTTAATAAATATTTCCTGTCCCATTTTAGATAGTCCAAGCTTTCAAATCAACATGCTAAAATTAACTCAATTTTAACTTGTTTTATATGATCAAGTGATTTAATCAGATAAAGATTTGCTAATGAGGAAAGCCAGACTGATGAAATCATAACACCCAGAATCCCAATAGACAAGCTTCTCAATGCTTCCCAGATCTGGTATCCCTAAACTCTCTTTAAGCTGGTTGAGTTTCTCCATGTTTTAAATAGTTTGAAGAATTTGCATACAAAAGATGACCAATAAACAAGTTAGCCAACCAGATTGTACTGTTAACACAAGATCACTTGTAAGCAGAATGACACAGTGGAATGCCTTTTCTGAATTTGCCAAGGTTTATTCTCCAATTTTAAGGTTGCCCTAACTGCTTTGGTTTTGCATAAAATGCACATTTATTGTCTTTTATTAATCTGTGTACATTCTGTTCCATAAAGGCTAAAACCAACTTCTTTCCGGTCTGCTAACTTTTTCACATTTGCAATCAACTTACACTAAGATGTACAGATAAGGAATTTCCATACTAGATAGGCTTTAAATGTCCCCTTTGTTTTCTTTGTACTTGAAGTAAAAAAGTTTTTTAAAGTCCTGCAAATTTTGAAGGAAAAAACATTATATTGTCATCCCCCCAACCTAGAGCCTGTCATCTGGTGTGCATGGGTCCAGATGCCAGGGGTGCGCTGTGGAGTGATGCTCCAGCTGAGGGATGGGTTGCCCCTGAGCACCGAATCCACGGATCAGCTGCCCAGGCATCACATGGGATTGTGGCACCACAGTTCTCTGTATTGGTTCAAGTGGTGACAGACCTTCACGGACAACCTCACTCTTCAGTAGCATAAATGTTGAAACTTACAAATCAAACGACATTCCCAGAAAAATTCTTGTGCAGGAACATAGTTTCTGATTGGGACAAAGGTATGGGTTGCTTTGACATTTTACAAAAATATCTTAACCAGGACAGAAAGTCCTTTGAAAATACCTCTTTTTCTATGCAAATAAGTTTAAAGCAGTTACTCTATACTTCCAAAAATATCTACAAACAATAAAGGACCACATTCTGAAGATACTGAGAACCTATGATATTCACAGATTTCCATAGAAGTTGCAAAAATCAAAAAATTTCAAGAATAAACCATGACTAGCTGCAACAATGTAATAGATATTCAAAAGAACAGAAATTTCCAAAAGCATATCTAGATTAAAATGTCAATAAGATTTCACTTTTATTTTTAAATAATGTTCCTGAAACAAAGAAAGTCCAGAAGCATTTCAGTGAGAATCATTACCAGGGCGGAAGGACTCAGCGTTATGCAAGAACTTAACATTTTCTTTTGGCCAATGAGACTGAAGTGGATTTATTCATTGTTCTTAAAATTTAGGAGAAAAAATTTTAGCTAAAACTAAATGTGAATTCTTTACCAAAAAAAAAAATATTACCCCTTAGAAAAAGCTATACACCTACCGTGACATTTTAAATTCTGTATCCAATCTAGTTTTTTAAACCTTGTACTATTCTAAATCACTCTGAGATTCTTCAGACTGTGAGCTCTTGAGACAGAAACTTCCATTTGTAAAGAATGTAACTCAAAATGGTTATCTGTTGCCTTTAGGGTCTCACAGAATAATAACAACAAAAATAATAGTGACATTGATGAGCAATCTGAAATCTAGGGTAGGATATATAAAATGATTATAAAATAGTTTTGACTCCCGACTGTAAGTAACATTGCTTTTAAGAATATTATTACATCAGCTGATGCATATATTTTTATACCTATATGTTATATCTCTACTGCAGTGGGCAGTCACAACCATTTGCTCTTGTCACCTCCTCAGCTGAAATAAAATTTGATAGAAAACATTTCTTCAGGGAAATAATAGAGATGATACAACACTGTATGTGCAATTGCAAGGGAATTTGGTCTGCTAAGAGTTGCTTAAAGAATGGATGGTCATCCTATGTAAATCTAACCTTTTACAGAGATCAACCAGTAAATTTCATAAAGAAAGATGTGTTCCTACAGGTGTGAAGTATGGACTATATGTGTACAAGGTCAAGGAGAGGACAGGTTCTTAATATTACATTAGTAATAGCTGTTTCATACTGGAAAATTACATCTGCCTAGGAACAACAGTGAATTATAAAAGTAAAATACAGCACATTCATGTGATGAAGTTTATGTTTCCACCATATCGAACATGTTCATTAACACTTTTTTACTGTGTATATCTGAAGGAAGAAAGCAATTAGAAAGCTTCAGATTTTATGTTAGTGGGGAGTACTTGATCAATGGTTTTACTCATTGAATAATGCAGATTTATCCTATCCCAAACTATTTAAGAAATTTATGTCAAATTCAGTTAATAGTTTCAACTAAAAATAGTAATTAGTGAAAAAATTACATTTAGTTTCAAAATAGTATTTATAAGAAGATAAAATTTTTACTAAAACATGCAAATTAAACAAGCTATTACATCCAAGCCATTGTCTCAGCTTTTCATTTCAAAGAGAAATCTGGAAAAATGCTTTGTTTTAAATGTTTAGTTCAGCCAGCAAAGTGAAAAAATCAATTATTCATACAACTCTATTTACTAATACCCTATGTGGAGGAGTAGATTGGATGACTAATCTTGTTTGTTCCCACATGCTGCCTCCACTTGCTTATATATCTGCTGAGAAATAGCAACCTTGGGCTTCCGAAGTCTCATAGGTTTTGACCCGACTCTTGCAGTAGCAGTATGGACTTTGTAGAGAATGTGGCTGTACTAAAACGAAGATGTACTCTTCTCACATGCTGTAAATACTACTAGAAAGGAGGGTTTCCATAGTAATGAAGATAAAGATTTGGAAAGACGTATCACCATTTCTGAGGGAAAACATTGAGTCTGAATTGTATAAGTCTTTTTAAGTTGTGTTGAAAGGCAGTTTTCTCCACAAATATTTCTCATCATGAAATACTATGAAGGCATAAGAAATTTTCTGATTTTTGAGAGGACAAAGATTCCTCTTTGTGCAGTTTCTGCATCACTCCACATAGACATGAACATTGTATGTCAAGGAAAAAAAAAAAAATCAAAGAAATTCAGCTGTAGCCTCAGAGCACGGACACAGTTTTGAGGCAAATGCCTGAGATGTAATTTAGTGTACCTGCACAGGGAAATGTCAAACAGAGTAACTAGATAACTAGATATTGGCACAAATGTGAAGACTATATAGAATTGTCAGAATTAATGAATAAACTTGGTGAAATAGGAAATAATTTTTAAGAAATCTACAGAAGATCTATATGGGGAGAAAAATAGCCTAATAACAGATTTTCTAACTCTTAAGTTACTCTACTTCTGCTCTTGGCCTCTGCTGTATTTTGGATGACATAGTCCTTGGATCAAATCCTATATTCCTATTTTACTCCCATCATACAAACCATGTTTCATAAAGTGAAACAGTAAAATAAAATTGACTGCTCAGTATGGTATCATAAAGCCTACATAGCTGTAAGACCTAACAAGGATATCAAGATGTCATAACTCTAGTTGTTTACCCAAATATAGTCCCTTTGAGGACACATTTAATTTTTATACCTTATTTTTCCTCTGTTATGAAAAGGTTTTAAAATTATCTAAACTTAGGGAGATGGTGTGAACATCAACACACATCCCAGTCAACATGTACCATAGAGAAGATTTGCTGAAGTACTTTGTAGGAGTTCAGAGCAGCAGATTTCCTACTCATTTTTTTAATATAAGCATTTGTGTAGTTGCTTGTTATCCACTGATAGGTACACAGAACATGAGATTGCCCAAGAGGTATCACTGATTATTTGAGGTAGGTACCCTCATGAGGAAGATACTGAAAGGCCAAGCCACTGACAACTAAGGTACAGTTAACTTGTGAGCCCAAACAAATCCATTACACTTCTGAACACCCATTATAAATAATATTGGTAGTTCCATGAGTGTTTGTACATTTAATAATCCTGATCACTAAACACTGTCTGTCTATATTATCATTATTTTAGCTGTGGCAAAGAGTGTTTTCATTTTTAACAAGTGATTGTAGCTCCACACACAAAACAGGAAAACATCTTCTCTTTTTTATTCATCAGACTACCTGGTACGTGAAATAGGCTCCACACAGTGCTTTTGCATTAAATTTTCTACTGAATAAATAAGTATGATATCCGACTGTCTTGGAAAAATAATTCATGTATTTTTACAGACTTACTGAAAAGCTCAAAGGTAGGACAGATGAGATCTTACAAATGCAGACCCTCTCTGTGCCACTATATTCTTATACTTGAATAAAAACATGTATAAAAACATGAAGAATCATAGAGTGGTCTGGGTTGGAAGGGACCCCAAGGATCATAGAGTTCCAACCCCC
>JMFS01063911.1:0-16960 GCA_000699545.1 Podiceps cristatus
GAGGGATCCCACAAATAAGCCCTTACAGTCAGGAGCTGAGCTGCCAGTGTACAAGTTCAAGTACACTGTTCTGTCTTCCAGAGACATTGTCACAACACTGCAACAAATCCTACAAACCCACCTAATAAATTACTTGATACACTTTTTCAACTCAGCACATGTATTGCATCCAGTTACCCAAGGGTTTAACAGCAGTTCTTCCTCATCATCCCACTGTCTCATCTTTAAGCCCTCACACCTGCGTGTACTTAAGTTCCAAGTCTTATATCTCAAAGCTGACACCATCCCTGTTACAAAGATTTGTGAAGTCACTGACAGGTGTCTTCCCTTCCCTGGGAAAGGCACATTAATGCTGACCAGAAGCAATATTTTTAAAAAGTTTCAGCATAAGTCACTTGCTCAGGCTGGGATGAAGACCATCAGGCTGCCGAGACAGAACAGAATCGGGTGGTGGCCTACAGAAAGTACCAGATGAACTACCTGGCGTTCCCAAGGCCTACAGCAGATAAGCAAAGGCTGTCAGCAAGGCACTGGCTAAAGCAAACTCTGAGATCTATTGGCAAATTCAGCTGTTGGAACTTTGATTAGAATAAAGGAAAAAAACATTGGCAGGAGGAGGAGAGGCAGAGATTTCCTGAGAACATGTACAGTACATGTGAGAACACTGCATGGGAAGCAAGAACCAAAACAAAGCAGACTGCAGGAGTATTGATGCAGTCTGCTTTGAAGCACCAAATACTCAAGAAAAAAAGAATACAATTCTGTGCTCTTCATTAGTAAAACAATGCCTTGTTCACTATGCCTTTTTGCCTTTTGCCAACATAAGGTTCATCATATTTCTCTCAAAGCTGCTGCACCAGAAAGGGAGTCTCTGCAAAGACAACAGGGACCTCTGAAGCATGTGCGATAAGATACCATCTGAGTGCCTGCTCCAAAGAGAAAGCAGCCTTTCCTGAACACAAGCACCACTCATCACTTCCATTAGTTATGACTCTCTTCCCAGGCAGACTGTTATCACTAGGTGAAGGGCAATAACCAGATTGAGGAAAAGGAGGTAAAAGAAAAAAAAACATTGGTACAAAGGGGTCAATGAGACTGAGAGCAGGTCAGATACTGAGCACCACATGCCAAGGTTTAAGTGCAACACGGCTCCTTATTAGGGCAAGGCAGCAATTCCTGCTCAGAGCTGGCTCCACTGTTCCTGCCACTAGCCTGGTCTAGAACTGCAGAGCAGCACCTTGCCCTACAGTCAGGAAGCACAAAGGAAAAGCCTCTTCACGCACAAGACAATACAGGCACTTTCCCTCAGCAGGACAGACACCGGAAAGCTTACCCTCTTAAATTAATGGATCAATGCTCTGGGCAGCTTGACAGGAGACACAACCAGCCATAAACAAAAAGATATGCTAGGGAATTAGCTGCCCTAAAACTTTTGAACTGTTACAGGTTTAAGTACAAACGTAAGCACTGAAAGTGCTTTTATCTGTCATATCAACAGCTCAGGCTTGCTTCAATTCTGCTCTGCTTTATAAACACAAGCTTATCCCCCTGAGGCTCTGTTCTGCTCCCATGCTATTTTCAGTTTTATTGATAACCTTCTAGGCTTAAAAGCTTTGGAACAAAGTTGTAGGAGTGCCTCAGAGAAAAACACTCACTGCTATTTTCAGTGAGAATTAGATCTCCCCCCAGTTTAGCTGTTCAGAGCAAGTAGGCAAGTTGCCATACTAGAAAGATATACCAGGTTTTGAAACAACTGCTTGCTGCAAATAGATCAAGGCAGGAGACAAACATTTCAAAGATGTGAAAGTCTCTGCTACAGAATGGGGAGAACAGCTCTGCAAAGAAAAGAATGTATATGGTAGAGGAGGGTTGGTGTCCAACTTCTGTTTAGGCAGACCTCTCCAGCTGAGGCAGCGATCCTGATTTAGTTCAAAATATGATGTACAACAGAGCAGAGCCATACCCTGTGCCCATTGGCACATCTACCCCCTTCAGCTAGCAGCGAACTTCAGAAAATGCAGCCAAGAACGAAGCTAGGAAAGTGTCATGCAGGTAGCAGTCTCAGCCATCCACAGCAGAATATGTTGTCCCTCAGTATGAATCAAATAACTAAATCCTGATTTCAGTCACTTGCCTATCATTCCCAAAATTTACAGAATGACCATGCAAAACATAAGGCCAAACAGTGCCCCTTAAACAACTCACACAGCTAGATTAAAAAAAAGGGCCATCCACATTGAAAACAAGGCTCCTTAATTGCTCCCAGACAATTCGCCTCATTCCTACCCATGCCAGCATTGAAACCCATTCACCTCATCTGAACACACACTAGAAGTGCAATCCAAGCTATCAATATAGTAAACTTAACCCAAAGAACACTCACCCAAGATGCCCTCATTGTTTTATCTGAAGCCAAAAGGCTGTTCCCATGCAAGTTTTATCACACAGTGGGAGGTTCTTTTGGGTAGCTACATCTCAAAGTGACACAGGAATTTTAATGGGCTGCCGTGCAAATTTTCAGCTCCATTTAGAAGCAACTTGCACAACAGCAAGAGCCCTCGAAGTCCCAGTCCAACATCTGCACACAAGGCAGAGTACCAGAACTAGCCATTCAGGAGTCACTGTCACTGCTGGTCCCGTTAACCACCCCAACCCAACTCCCGAGCTGCCAAAGTGCTGCTGTATAGCATTGATGGCTCATGACTGAAAATTCCAGAGCATAAAGAGGTCTAGAGGCACCCTCTCCAAAACAAGGGGAAGCCAAGAACCCCACCACCTTGCTGGAAGATGCCTACAGTTGTTTAAGCACCTGTGAGGCACTCAGCCACAAAAAACCATCTGTTTTCATGAAATTGAGTAATTGCAAACCACTCTTCAGTTACAAACTTTTCTAGAAATAAGGACCAGAAACATTTCAGACAGTTACAAAAAGTTTGGTAACTTCAATTCAGAAAATCCATGGCTCCTCATAGATCCTCCCCTTCCTCTGTAGCTCAGACACTTATAGGACATCTGTCTGGCACATGAATTACAATATTACATCAAAGCTCTGAAATTTCTTGATTCCTGATCCACTTTTACTTTACATCTATTCCTTCAAGTCAGTTTACTGTGGCTCTAATTCTGCCCCCCCCCCCAATATTTATTGACTGTACTTCTACAGATAAAAGGCCAGACCTTTAAACACCTAGCATACTCTGGGTGGTCTACAGACAATGAACAGAGCCCTGCCCTAAAGACTTCCAGCCTGGAAAACACCTCAGAAGGAAAGAAACATATTCCAGACATTGTCATTTACTTGCTTACCACTTGGAAAGGTGAACTAGAAGATCCCAGACAGTACTAATAAATGAGACTAAAAAAGCTACTGTAGTTTTGCTCAGGTTTCCATGATTTTACTAGAAAAACATTAAGTAAACTTGGTCCATTTTCTTGGGCTGAACATCCATTCCAAAAGCCAATAGACTACTAGTAGCTACACTACTGCTAGTTTGCTGACTAACCTGCTGGCAGCAGCTTACCTAAAGTCACCTCTCACATCCTTCAGACATATGCACAACTATGTCAGAAACTCCCCATGAAGACCCTCCATGGTGCTAGCCCTTCTTTAACATGATCTCTAGAAGCTGCTTCAATACCAGAGATTTTCCCCTTCCTCCCTTGGAAGTGCTGAGGAAAACAGATTCCTTGGACTGCGTAGACCTTCTGTAAAGCCAAGCTGAAAGCCAAGATGGACCAGCAATGCTACAAGCCATTCTAACTGGGGTGGAGAGAGGGGAACCTGCGTGCCTGAAACAGCATCCAAACTTTAGCCCCAGTGAACCACAACACTCTATTTTACCTGGCATTAATGCTTAGCATCAAAAACACACAGTGCAAATAAGGTGGTGTATTTCTGCCTACTGCAGAAACTGGTCACAGGAAGGCTGTGACACCCCATCCAGCACTGATGCAGCCACTTTACCACCATTCTGGCTTCAGCACCCTTTCCACCCCACTAAATATTGATCAAACCTCAGGAACAAGTAAGCTCACCTATGCTGTTGAAGTTTTCCAGTGCTGCATGAGCAGAGACCAAGCAGCTACAGAACAGATGACAGGAACAACTGCACTAACGAGATGGTTAGAGCTAGTTTCGGAGTGTTGCAATTTTGCTTACATCAGGGCTGGGCAGGCAACCCTCATTGCATAGCATTGGTTTTGGCGGCACTGTCAGCCTCACTATCTTGCTCTACACAGAGAAGGTTGCCACAGGGGCAACTTCCTCAGCCCCACCTACTGAAGAGCAGCAGCAGTTAGGCTCAGCAAGTTCAGCAGCTGGCAGGGCTGCGTGGCCTCCACAGAAAGTGAAACTGCAGTCACTCAAATCACAAGAGGTTGGGCAAGAAAGAATTAAGAAAGATGGCACATGTCCCAGAAAACAGCAAAAAGGAAAGTTCTCCAGCAGAGTAAGTGGCCCCTGACAAGTAACTGCACTCAAAATATGCCAGGGATGGCAAGAACAAGATACTTTTAGAATCTGGCAACGCTTGATTTACCTGGACTACAAAGTTCACAAGCTGCCTTGCTAAGCAAACAGCCTCATTCATCTACTAAGGAGACAACGAGACCTCTGCTCTCCTGTACGAGGCAGCTAGCACAAGCATGCCCACCCTGAGACATACCAGAAAAGGCTTCAGTCCAAGGAAGCCAAAAGCACGTCATTGTACAACACTGCTAGGACTTGTAACCACTAAGAATCAGCTTGCCTGCATGAACACGACACTCCAACGTTCCTCTCCTTGGAATGATTCAGACAGTTTCTGCAGAAATTTTCTAGCTATTTTTGCAGTGTCAAAAGGCAGTGTGATGAAGGCAGCATGCCCTCTTACACCCCACATGGAGAGTCTGCTTCTCCAAAGCAAAGCACTGAAGCCATTCAGAGCAACACATCTGAGTAAACTAAAACCTGAAGTAACAACAACCACCCATCCTCAACTAAGCCACTTAGAAGCCAATTTAAGCAAGTTTCCACTGTCCACCTACCCAGCCAGTTCCTGTTGACTGCAGTGCTGTAGAATCTAGCAGAAAATACTACTGAGCAACAGAAGAGAGGTTACTTTGCTAAGTATTTGTAGTGATGGAAGCAACTCAGCCAAAAGGATTTCCAGAAGTTCCTGTCAGAGATCTGCTCTCCTATTGAAGGCTAGTTACAAGTGGCAAGTTTGGTTGCAGAGAAACTAAGATACTTCTTTAAATGAAAAAAATGAACTCGGGCTGGTTTTCCTCACAGAGGAACTTTAGTGGATATTTCAGAAAGGTCCTTACACTCTTTACAGCTCTGTATAAGGTAGCTCCCAGATACCTTATGAATGCCAACTGCGTGTTAAGACCGGGCACAATGGTTCCGCAAGGCTCTTTAAAATTGCTTCTCAGAGGCAAATTCCAGCCATTTGCCTGCTCTGACAATGCCATCTTTGGTGGGCATCAGATCTTAAAATGGTCAAATATTTGGAGTCAAGTTCTGCTTTTCACTCAAACCCTGTACTTAGCAACAGACTCTTCCCTAATAAGCCTTCAGAACCACAGTGGAACGTGCTTCCACAGCCTCTCCCGCTTATGACTGACACATACTCACACAGCGTGCCGTACTGACATAATGGCTCTGTCCACCACCGGAATCCATGACCGCTCATCCATCCCACATGCCTGCGCATACTTTGTAGTGTACTACAGAAGGGATTGTTTCATAACAGATGTTGGGCTGGAGACTTTCCTTCCTTGAAGGACAAGTGGTAGTAAGGCATCTCGTGAGGACCTCTGCTTCCTTGCCTCCCTTGAGAGGCAGAGGACGCCAGCCTGAGCACTAGTAATCTGCATCCATAAAGCATCTGGGTCAGCTTTTTAGAAGATCCAGTCACGGCAAGCCACTGCTCTTGGCATGAGGCACTGTTAGTCCATCTTCCTATGGTCAGCCTGCTTAGAGCAGTACTCTAAAGCAATTCTTTTGTACCTTTTCCAAAACTACTTTGAGAACACTTTGACCTTGGTATTCTGAGGACAGCAGCATTAGAAAACTATGTAGGTTGAACAATTACTACTGCTGGCTTCAGACCTCTGCACTACCAACAGGACAGTTTCTCCTTATCTCCTTGTCTGATAACGTCCATTTCCTTTCCACCCTTACGGCCTGTGGCCTTTACAGAACAAAAACTGTTCAAGTCAGGACACAGACTCTGACTAGAAATACTTCATTTAGTGGTAGTGTTAACGCACAGATGTTAAAAGGAGTTAGGCAATTTGCTCTGGCTTCCCACATGCTAGTTGTGCAACAGAGACGTTTACTCCAAACATATCCCTAACGTTGCAGAACACCACCACACTGGCATACAAGCACCTGTACTGCACAGTAAGCAGCATTATATGGCATAAGAGGGGTTGCTAAGTTGACCAGGGAGCCTGAGAGGTGCCACGATAAAGCATGAACTCTGAGTAGGAGCTGAGCAAACAGACCAGAAAGCCAGCAACTAAAGCTCTTCCTCCAAAAAGCAGGGTGGAGGCCCAAGTTTACCATCCCACATTGAAGTGACAGCCCTGCAGTTAGCCAAGCACCAGGACAGAGGCCCTTCCCATGTCCCACATCTGCAGCACTGACCTTCCTTACACCCCTCCCTAACTTCCCACTGGTCTAGACTGTTGGTAGCCAACTCGAAGTGCCGTTTTCCAGAAGCAATTTCAAACTCATATTCCAGCAAGTATTTACAGGCAGCTGTTACAAACCTAGAAGACTGACTTGATAAACTCCGGTTCCAGGTAGAATTCAGCATCTGAATCACGCTTGGTGCCACGAGATTGTCACATGCTCATAGGACAGTTGGCTCGGCTAGCAGCCATTTGCCTGTGGCTCTCAAGTTGGCAATACATACAAGTGAATTGCAGACACCCCCTGTTTTCAATGCAGAAGTTGTGGACAGTGGGGACATACTGCTGCTGAAGATCAGATGCACCAAGTTCAGCCGTGAGCCACAGATCTGCACTCCAGATAGATTCTTTTGGAGGAAATAGCAAAACAGCTGTGGTTTAGCAGTTTGGTCTGAGACAGCACCTGTATGGGGTGTTATAGGAGCAGGAAGATCCACACAGTTCCTTTCTTCCTGTAGGAACATACAGGGAGATGTGACAGCAGGGGCACAAAGCAAGGCAGCCACTGCAGAGGGAGAGCCTGGAGAAAAACTAGTAAGTTGTTGCAATTACTATGCCCTTATGTACAGCCCTATTCCCACTCAAAGTGCTTTGCGTACAGTCATCAACTCAGCCCTTCTGGAGGACAAGCTGTTTACAGCTGATGCGCTGGTTTGAGTGGCTTCTGGGAGGCTATAACTCTCCAGCTACAACATGTTCCACAAGCAGAGCAAGTTCTCTGCATGCTTCAGCATGTGGATATCCATTTAGAGAACACAGCAGCACCAGATCAATTGTCTTCCAGATCAGGCAAGACATACTTCCCACACACCAGGTTCTCATCTTACTGGTCACATTTGGCAAAATCATATTTTTTAAGCTCCTAGTAGCATTTGCAGGCTAAATCCATCAGACAAGTGATGCCTTTTCCTATTCCTTGTGTCTGGAATCCATTTTCTGGGGATCGAGTTTGCTTGTATTAAGACTGATACAGCTATGGAAGGCAGCTCCCAGCTGTCAGTGCAGTCACAGCCTTAAGAAAAAACGCACTAGTGTCTCAGAAGAGCTTATTCCAAGGCGGAAAAAACTAGACTAGCATAGATACACTAACTACAGAAGTAACCTGCAAAAGGCAGTCTTTTCACAATTCCGATTTCTTTACATGCACTCAAGAGATGGCTCTATGATCTGCTTGCGGACTAAATACTATGGGAAATAAGTCTATCAGTAGCAGGAAGAAAAGTCTCACACAACCTTTTTTCACCTTGCCCAGATGTTCACCTTTCTTGAACCTTTGTACCTGTCCAACCACCTTCAATTGTTTTTTCATATATTATTGAGACTCTGCATGTGAACAAGCACTGCTTCCAGAGGAAGTCGCACATCCATATAAGGCTGAAATCTATGCTCAGCACATTGCAAACACAAACCCCCCCAGTTTTATGAACAAACTGCACTTGAAAGACTAGTTTGTGGGCTTGAACTACCAAACACACTAACAGTACTTGTCTTACAAATTCCCTGTCCTTTAGCAGCCAACTCCATGCTGCTTTTCTACTGCCACATATTCTTAGAATAAAAGAACAGCCCAGTTTTTAAAAAATCTTCTATAACCAAGAATTATACTGAGGCTTCAGTTCAGATACCATGTAGTACTGCCCTTTGATAAAATCTCTTTCGGGAACGGGGCTGTCATTTTATCTGTACAAGGAGCGTAGCAACTCCAGGCCAGACAAGAGCTAATGCAGCCAGCAGGGAAGTGTCTCGGATGAGTTTACCTTCAGGACCTGTAGGTTAAGACGGTTACTCAGGAAGAAGTCCCAGGGTCTTCCAGGGCTCTACTCAGTCTATCTTCACAAGAAGTCAAGGGACAAGCAAGCTTCCCATTCAAAAGCATTTCAAACACAGCAACTAGGTTGGTCAGCTACTCAGAAGCTTTTGTTGAAAGCTGACCTGAAGTGGGAAGCAGCAGGGGAAGCAGGACAGTCTACCCTTTCACTGTAGTAATTGGCTGGACCAGAGGATGATCATCATCAGGTCAGGCCTCATTCCAGTGTAATGAAAACCACAGTCCAACACTATTACTGTTTTCTCTTCCTCTCAGCCCTTCCCACTCCCTCACAGTGCCATACCAATGCAAGTATCAGTGCAAGCAATCCAGGATGATATTGATCCCCAAGCTGTTTCACTGCCCTGTGAGCTGGTACAAGTGTCTAGCACAAAAGGAGCAGAAGCAAGCAGCAATTATTTTGACAGCCACTACCCTCCAGAAGCCATGCAATAGGTGGAGTAGTAAACTGTTCAGCATTAACATTTGAAAATTAAAGTCAGCACCTGGCCAAGTTGCTATACCTTAATGTTTCTTCCTCCTTTGCTCCAGCACTGGAGCTGTAACTTCCCAAGATAGGCAGCATTTAGAAAGGCATTTCCTCTACAATTAAGCCACCATACATTTTAAATAGTAGACTTTTATGTTCACAGCTATTGGCATTGAAGAGGCCCACATAATCCATAATAAGCCACCCTCTTGCACAGGAGCTCCCTGCTTTTAGTTACTTCCCCACTTACTAATTTGCAGCCCACTGTCCATCCCTCATGAATAAAGATACTTAAGTGGACATTAGCTTTGTCTGATAATCCATAGATGGGGCAGAGAGCAGTGGAGTGGAGAGAATGAAGCTTGATGTTTCTATCTGTCCAGTTTCCATTCCTGCATCAGAAGCTCTATTTTGCTGAGACTGCAAGACTGACTACCAAAACAAGCCATCAGGACAAAGGTTTTGGAAACAAAGCTCTGTTTTGCCCTTGAAACAGTTAAAAATGAATCACTGCAGTTTAATGCTAGCAGCAGCTGATTAGAAAAAATCCACATTAAGTTTCTCAGCTGTCACCTACCTACCAAACTCCCCTTCTGCCTCCTTCATAGGCAATAGCAGGGCAGAGCAAAGGCACTTGTACAGCTGCATCTCATGCTATCCTCTCCCAGTTCATGGAAGATCAGCTACACCTATTTTAAGTATCCTTTGCCTAGAAGCAAATTTTTAGAAAGCCTTCCCCTATGCAGCATGTTTGAAGGAATGGCAGAAGCAACATGGTTGGACTTATAGAATCCCTTGGTTGGAAAGGGCCTTTAAGATGAAGTCCAACCATGGCTTGACTTGCCAGTCATAGGCTTAAGAAAAAAACCTATGGTATCTCAACTGCTGGAAGTGCCGGTTTAAAAGTCCTTTAGTTTTTTCCAGGATTGCTGCTGCGCTGCTTTCAGTGGGCAGAATAAGGCAATGTACAACACCTCCATAAGCAGAAAGCCCATCAAGTAGTTGAATGAAGTCACCTAGTACACACGAAGTACTAGTATTGTCATGAGAACAGGTACTAAGCCCTTACTGTATTAGTGTCAAAGATTAGTATAATACACTAATCTTTGACCTGAAAAGCAGCATTTTGTCAAACAGATAGCTTGAAAAAAAGTAAGACACACATCAGATTGTGAGGATTTCAATCCGTGCTCTGAAAAGCAACACAGTACAGTATACTCTGTCAGGAGACAGAGTCCAGGAGGATTCCTTCTCTCAGGAAAACCCCATTTGCAGTTTAAGCTGTTAAGATTGCCCAGCTACTGCCCCCTCCTTCCTCTTTTCATTTAAAGATGTCACAACCACAGCTAACAGTAAAGCAAAAATCCCCAAAGAGCAGCTGCCAAGCACCAGATTACTCAACCTGTTGCCCTCAAATAGGTTTATTGTGTCTGAAGCTTTAGTACATCTATCTACATCAAATACATCTATGCCAGAAGGGAAGTTGTGCAAGTGTCTGGTACTGCTCATCAGCACTACAGAAAAGCACAGTTGAAATCTGGGCCACGTACTAGAAACAAGTAATTCTGGGTCCATGACAACAGTGTCTCCCTGCTCGCTCCAAGCAGAGCATCAGATTCTTACAGCACCACAAACAGAATACTACTGTTCTCTGAATGAGCTCCTCTGCCCTCTTTTGCAATCACAGCAAAATTGGGACCGTATGATGCAGAACTGAAGTTACATTCCATCCCTGCTTGATTGCCACTTGGCTTCAGAGGCTTCAGCACATCCCCATTGGATCTGTATTTCCCCCGCTTAGATGGGCAGCAACACCACTACCAACCTACTATGTAGGGTAGGAAAAAATGCTTTTTGTATAAGTAGAAGGTCAATTAAAGTGTTGCATGCTTCTCATTGTTGCATCACAGGGAAATAATTGGGGCAAAAGGTGAATGTGAACAACAGGACCACAGAGGATGCCCGCAAACCGCCTACTACCAAGGAGAAAATTCCAAGACCCAGCACACTTGCTACCCAGCAGGACAGTATTCAGTTCGTCCTCACAAAAAAAGCTGCTTTGTCCTTGATATTTAAAGAAGCAAAAGTTAGCCTTTTTTCCTCCTCTAGTTTTACCATTTACATTTGCATCCTCAGCAACTCAGTTGTCATCCTCTTCCTCACATGCAATCATGCTCTACTTCCAAGGTCATCCCTTTCATCTCCCTTTTACAGTTTGCATTGTTACTGTGTTGACCTCTACCATCACAGCAATCCCACCAGAGTCAGGAGGATGGATGTAGAAAGACTCCCATCCAGCTATCTTTGCTTGCTTCTATTTTTCAGGGAGGATATGAGCAAATCCCTCACTCGGGAGCTAATGGGTTTCCTGACTCTTTTCGACCTGATCGGGTACTATGACAATCAAATCTGAGACATAAGAAAATTCACTCTATAATGCTGAGTTTAATGTGGTTAAGGACCTCTGCATAGCTACTCTGAGCCTTTCTACACATGACCAGTGCTATAGCATAAGCCAATCTCTGTGGAGATTTAAGTAGAAAGAAGGGCAGAGAAGGCTACATAGAACAAGCACAACTTCTCCCCAAACAATTTCCTTCTGCCATCACAGGCAAACCAAGTGCCAAGCCTAGAAGCACTGCAGTTCAGTAACCGTTTTATATCTTGTCGTATTTAACACCATGCAATGAGCCTGAAAGGTAGACAGCATGGCTGCTAAGGCCTTGGGCAGCATTCTTGGGAAGAAAACCATCTTCCAAAGCTACATTTGACTGATCTTGGTTACACCTTGCAAGTCAGATCTGTCACCCTGTGGATTTAAGGCATATGAACTTTTTACTACAGTACTGAACAGAAAGATAGTTTGCCTTGTTAATCATTCCCCCATATCCCAAATACCTTTGAAGGATACAATTCAGGATGCTGCTCCTTCGTATAAATCCAGACAGCAGGAAGCTGCTTGGCCAGTGTACTGTCTGCTTCCCTAAAACTTAGCCCTTCACTGTTCTGAGAAAGGATCCCTCAGTTTTGTCTCTCCTACCACATTCTTCCAGCATCCAAGGAGGGACAGAAAAGCAGCAAGAGCTAGCACTGTTGTCCAGCCCGCAGCACTACAACTGTCTCTCAAAGGGTTGAGAGACCTAGTGTTGTACCACGTACTGCCAACTGCTGTAACAAAATAAACCCCTATATGATGACTGTGGAAAACCTCCTGAGATATGGATAGATGGACAGGCTCAGAGGGAGAAGATACAGCAAGCTCATGTGGGAACAATACTATTGTCAAAGCAAAGGGACTTGCCACTACTAAGTGCAATACTGCAGGATCGGGGTAGTTGTGAAGTTAAATGACAGCCTACCCACTTCTAGAATTTAAGTCTTCTGATAATATCACAGCAAGATGCCTATACAAGATTATTTCATAGAATCATAGACTAATTCAGGCTGGAGAGGACCTCAAAGCAGGGTCAGACTAGGTTACTCGGACTTTTATCCAGTTTAGTCTTGTAAACCTTCAAAAGCAGAGACTGTACAACCCCCGGGCAGCCTGTTCTGATGCTTGAGAATCCTCATGGTGACAAAACTTTTCCTTATACTGAGGGTTATGCATCTTCCCCCCTGTTCAAGTCATTCCAGTTTCAGGTTGAATTTAGTGTTAATCCTCAGGTCAAATAAATCCTAAACAAGTAAATGTAGCTCAGCCTTTTGCCCTAGCTGTTAGTGCTTTTTACTGGACAGTGAATTACTCTAAGCAATGTAAACAGATTTAGTTCACAGGTCTTTGTCTTACCTTACCACATGGAAAAAAACCTCAGCATTCCTCTACAGTGTTTACCCAGATCTCTTTCATCCTGGGCTTGTTAAGTGTTGAAAAGGAGGACTGGAGTTACATCCTTGTGTATAAAGACCCAGTAGATCTTTCACAGCTTAAACTATAGATTCAAGTCTTTCCTGTCCCCAGGTCTGTGGAGACTGAGGGTGTCACTACTGGAGACAAACACCTCACAAGAGGAGACAGTTGAGTCACTGAGGAAGTGATTTTCTCGTATTGTTTAGAAAACCATTCTGTTCACTTAGCAAAAGGATGTTTTCAGACGTCAACACCCCTGCACAAGCATCCAAAGCAGGAGCTCATCACACAATCATGACAGGTTCTTCAAATGAAGTTTAGGCGTCCTAACCTGAAATTCTGTCAGATTCCCCAATGCCTCCAACACCTGCCTGTATGCAAAAAAGCCTTCCGTGGCCTCCCTCAGTAACCTTACCAGGCAGACACGAAAAAATTTTGCCACTTTCAAAACAACACCTTTTGCAATTCATCTCTAGAAACATCCGACTTCTACCATTTTCTAAAAGATATTTCCCCTAGCCCCTACTCTCAAACCAGACATTGGACCCACAACCCGCACATCAGATGTGCTCTGCTGCATCAGATAGTTCTTATAACATGATAAATGACAGCAACATCTTTTCTTCCATCTCCTGACCAGTAGCCAAGCCAGCCACGGCCTAAGTCGAGGAATTCTTCATTCCCTAAAGTCACCTGCTACATGAGCAATGCTGTGGCTCAGCCTTATCTGCCAGTATCCTTCCTTATGAGGCCAGGAATTCTTCAGCATCCCCCTTGGAAACAATCCATCCAATGCACACAGCTTAGCTACACCACCCTTTAGGAAGTATTTCACCTTACAGGAACAGGGCTCATCTTTTTAAGTGGAAAAGATGAAAGTCAGAAGCTGGATGTTCGTACAAGCCTCATGCTCAGTACAAGTCTTTGAAGGCAGGAAGGCTAGGGAGGGCAGGGTGGACTGGGAAAAACAACACTGTCTGGCTAGAGGACACGGATTGCTTCACTACCACAATGAAGTGTCTGAAGACTTGTGTTCTCCTCGGCTCTCTTGCAATAGTATTAGCCACGCACTGCAGCTTATAATCAGCTGGAAGGAAAACAATCTGCAGGAACATTGTGCATCAACATCGATGTCTGCCACCCTCTTCCCCATGTACAGCCACCCCTTGAGGAGCTCAGCTTCATCTATACCTCCCACGCAAAAAGAAGAGAATGTTCCCAGGCAAGGAGGCATCTGCATGTTAACGTAAAACAAACAGGGTTCAGGAGCTTCCAACCCTCAGATTTCTTTCAAAGGAGGAACACAAAATTACCTTCAAGATAAAAACAACAGTTTTATTATCGAAGTTAACTAGGTACTTTGCTTTGAAACATAATTTCTTCGCCTGCATCAAAGGGCTGTTAATTTTAGTCTTGTAGCAAAAAAAGCAGAAGAAATGAAAGCAGCATCTGCTTGGAAGAGATGAATGCAAGATAAAAGGTGTCTGTGACAGAAAGCTGGCAACAGCCTTATGTTTTCTATTCAAGTTTGATACGGGAACAGCAACACTTAAAACATAACAAAAGCTGTGGAAAAACCCTTTCCAAATCCAACAACATAGCCGGAAGATACAATTTCTCTCCTCCAATTGCTGCAACAGCCAGTTGAGGTAGAGTCAAGACAAATCCAAGCTTGCTATCCCAGTGTAATCTGGCACCTTGGCTTGCTCAAGTCCATCACGTCCCCTGTTCAGCTTCCAATTCCCTCTTCCCCTCCAAGTCTCCGGAGGGCAAGTAGTTTCCTAGGGATCACCCTTCACAAAAAAGAGGCAGAGGCACACCAAGGCAAAACGCCTCCGGCGTGTTTGGGCATAAATGGCTTGCAATCCCGCCAGTAAAGGAAAAACACACTGGCACTACTTGTCTGTTCTTTGTGGAGAGTCAAGTCAGGATCATCATGAGTTTATCTAACACAAATTTTTAGACATGCTCAAGTCCAGTCCTGTGAAGTTTGTCACAGAAGTGCATCAAGAATAAGTCAACTGTGCTCTAAGTGGATTTACTAGCACTTCACACATTAGGGAAAGGGATGGTAGTTTTTACAGCATTGAAAACATTGGGAAGGACAGCTATGCTGTGGTGCGCAATGGGCTTCCACTGGAAACAAAGCAAATGGAAAGTTTATGTTCTGCAATGCCACTCGCACTATCTCACCAGGGAAAAGAAACAAGTACCTTGCTCTCCTTTCTCCCCACCCCCCCAGTACCTCAAGTAGTTTTCCATGTGGCTTAGCAGTTAATATGGAAAACCTATCTACACCTTTAAACTATTTGAAACTATTAAGCAAAGAGAAGCCAGCGTAGTGCACTCTGCCTGACCCAACTCATTGCCAGGCTCTAGAAAGATGTGTTCACCTCATTTCTGAGGCAGCTGTACAACTCAAATGTTGGTTATATGCACAAAGAAACCCCAAGGAAAAAGCCAGCCAAACACGCCACAGACGAGTGCCGAGACATTTGTCAGCATTCAGCAAGGCACTCCATCGGTGTGCTTAGTAAGGTAAGCCCTCCTCATCCAGGGATACACACAAGCAGCAAGCCATCTCACAGCAGCTCTCAAAGTGCTGAACTAGGAGGATATTCCTGGCAGACAGATTACACAAGAGACAACTCGCACTGCCAGCTTTACTGGAACATACATAGCAACTCCCCAAAGCAGAGCATTCTGGGATGATGCCTCACTAGATTTTTGACTTGTCATTAGCCAAAAAAAGTTTAATGACGTGGTTGGACTCTGTGTTTAAATATAATTGACCTGGGACACGCCATAATTAGGAAGAAAGACATCATACATCTCAAGTCTACAGCTGGGCACAGTCTCAGCATGATGCAATGTTTTGCTTTCACCATTACCTGAAAGGTTCCTTGGATATTGCTGTGGTTGTTTGCGATAGGCAGGGTGACCAAAAGCTTCAGATGAATTCTTACATCATCTAGCGAAAGGCTTCACGTAACAGCACATTTTTAGAAAGCCTTTCTAGCCTGACTGCTTGAGGTTTCATCCCCATACAAGTGCAACTAGACAAGTCAGATTTGAAAGTGCAGAGCATGCCAAAATGAAATGGATTGAAGCACATTATACAAACTGTGGCTGCAGGAATACACACGCTGCCATCACAGGACATCTGCACTGAAGGGTGGCCAGATATCCAAGAGCAACTTTTTCCTGGAAATAACAGTTGTGGTAATACAGAACAAATGTTTTTGCCAAAAAAGCACAACCAAGACATGCACCTACAGGACTGTTCACAGTCCCTTTGCTACTGGTTAGTGTCCAGAGTGGCTGGTTCAAGTGGCAAAGAAAGGAATTTTTCCCCTTAGTCTTACTGGGGCACACTTAGAAATGCATTCCTAAGCAACAGTTTCACTAGCTTAGGCTCTGTAAGTCAAGTGATATTTTAAGTGGCTTCCTTATCACCTCCCGTGTGCCAACATTATGCTGCACCTCAATCATTTAGTTTGAGCAATGAACTAAATCTGGCTGATTAGGTCCAACACTGCTAATTTATATAGTGGTAGTACCTCTCCATTGGAGAAAAAAAAAAAAAAACAACCAAGTATGAAGTAACAGTTCACATCAGTTGCTTCAGCACATGCAACTAGAACGACTGGTTAGGAGGCAGTCGTGCTCTGAACCATACAGAGGGGATATATGCCTGAAGAGACAGGATGTACTGGCTGAAGACAGACATACAGGCTTTTTGAAGGCAAACAGCTTTAAGTGCCACCTTTTCAGATAACATCTGAAAGCAGAGAAATTTTTACTCTGGGCCATTTTAGCCCAGAGTAAGCAATTCAGACTCACAAGATTAAGTCTTGTGTGGAGCAGTCCATCTTTATGGAATATTTCTTCCAAAGCATCCACTTCCAAAAACCCTCCCAGCTCAGCATCATCCACAGTTACATCAACAGGCATGATGCTGGAACATGGAAAGACTGCAATTAGAAGAATCCATGACAACTTCAACACCAGTTTGAGGAAGGATACTGAAAGGAAAGCTGTGTAAAGTAAATAGAATCTCCTCATTCGGGTATCAAGCCTCTACCCTGTTTTCAAGGCAGACCACTGTCGTGGTTTAACCCCAAATGGTAAC
>KL270773.1:788-11710 GCA_000699545.1 Podiceps cristatus
ATTATCAGGTTATAATCTGCACACTGATTTCTTGATTTGTTTATTTAGTGTGCCTAACTGATATACTGGAAAACTACAGTGACCTCAAAATTATCTGTAAGGGTTCATGGTTCTGTTTCAGTTCCATACGCTGTTAATCCACTTTAGTAATAGGATCTCCAGATTACCTGGAATTTAGTTTTTAAATGTCACATGGACTTCTGTCATACATTTTGGCATTTGACTCTTTAGCTGATTGGTACAATACTATACTGAAACCCTTGTATTTCAAAATTACAGTAAAAGATGAAGTGAAAGTCAGAAATATGTGCATTTTTTCTCTTCTTTTTGACAGTCAAAAAGCACACTACAAATATCTGTTTTAAAGCAGCAGTCAGATGGTCATAAGGATTTTGCACTTTGCTTGTTTTCTTTTACCCGTATGAGCTTCTTGAGCTGTTGCCCATGGAAACGCAAGCTGCAAAGCTGACCACTAGTCTCCGTGCATGTGTCAGATCAACAGCTGGGAAGGCAATGTTATTTATTTCTATATTCACGAGAATTAAAATTGTTTTAAAATTTAACTACACTAGCTTAAAATTAAGGCTTAGAGTTACAATCACATTTCTAAAAGCAGATCAAATCTCTGAACATCCTCATACATTAGGTACAGAAAGTTCCAACAGAAGCAAATTTTTTAGAATTTGGCCCACATACACCAAAAAGTTATTAGGTACACAGCTGCAGAGACTATGATCATTTCAGTTTCATAGATTTTCCATAAAGAGACTCTCCAGCTAATCGATCTGACTAATTAACCACTGCCAAATACGCTATAGGTCAAGGACACAGTTGTAAAAACTCCCTAGGCTAGAACCATGTGGATTCATCTATTTATTTATTCTAATACACATTAGGTCAGTAACATTTTGTTAAAATTTTAAAAATATCTATGAAAGGAGTATAACCACAGGATGTGAAAAAGATTTAAACAGATGGTTATCAATGAATTGCTGGTCACCAGATGCAATAGCTTGACAGATGACAGATTGTATATGTCCGGCCAATTTGCTAATATTACCTGGACTGGTGCTGAAACTGTTCATGGCTCAGGGTTTTTTATTTTTTGTTTTGCTTTTCTCTTTCTTTTTACTTTGAAGCTAACTGAAACTCTTGATGTAGACCAAACACAAACACAAGTAAAATAGATATACAGCATATCTCTAGTGCAAAATCATTATACTGTCAACAGTAGTCTACCATATACAAGAAATTTAGTAATCCCAAAGTTCTTTTAGAGAAAATAAATCAAGAGGAAAAGTTCAATGGTCAAAGATACAGTCTGACTTTAAGAGGTACATGAGATGAGAGCTACCAGTGAGTTAAGATGCTGATTTCTGAAAAGCAAAAGAGTTTTCTCCTCTTTATTTCTTATTAATATTTTCAAAATTATCACAAAAAATGAAATAAAAGTATATCAGCCTGTCACTTTTGAGGGAAATTGGGTGAGATCCAGATTCAGTTTACAAAGAAGCAAAAGGAAATCCCACTCATCCATTCAATTTGTGTCACATTTACAAAGTAATCAGTTTGATCACCACAGTATTGTATATTCGGCTACATTTTCCCCAGATGCTTCAAGGATTCTGTTATAAGTAAAGGTAAAAGAACAGAAAAAATAAAACCTAGCTGCTATCACTGACTGCAAAACGATGCTCTCTATAAACAACCAAACCACAATCCTGCACAGGTAAAAATATCTTTCTAGTTCAGCTTTCTAGCAGCTCATCTCTGGAATTTAAATTCTACCTTAATGTTGACTGTCTCTGAATCTAAAAATAGCCCGTTTCATGTGCCATGTGATACTCAGGTTCACGTTTATTTAAGCTGATTAACAGATAATCAACATTTGGCACAAATGCTTGATTAAAACTCACATCCAAAGCTCGATGTGCTGAGCTGAATGTTCCCTCCTGTTATTAGATTCTAAATGCTACAAACCAAAAGATGTGGTATACAAATAATGCATACATATATATGCATTTGATATTGCCTCTGTAAAGTGAGTTCAACATTCAAATGAGAGGGGCTAGTGTAAAAACCTTAAATGGAAAATTGTGCGTCAGAAATTGGTGCACCATAGAAAAAAACACACCGAAGTAAACCCAAATAAGTCTTGGGGAATATGCCTAATCTATTGCTAACCTTAAAAAAAGACAAAAACTTAGCAGTTCTTTTCCAAATCTTTCACGAAATTCTCTCTCTTTCAAAACACATGCATCATTTCACACACTTTTCAATAAGGAGGAAAAAAAAGATAAAGCAAAACATTCTTTAATAAACTGAATTCTAAATAATTTATTGTTAGGATGCTGTTTTAAAACCTTAATTATTAACCTGTGCAGAAAATCGAACAGTGTATGTTTCTCCTTCAGTATCTCACTGCATTTTCCTTGTTTTATATTACACCCATTATAGAATATTACAGAAAGCTGACTTCACTACCAACTTAAAATCTTCAATTCCATACTTAAATCTTAAGAGAGAGAGAGAAAGAGAAAGCGTGCCAAAGCTAACAACAAATAACTACTCATTCTGCTACTCTACTTTATTACAGATCCCATATTTGGATGACTGGACCCAGATTTTATTAATAGTAAAATTATCAAGTATTGATCTTTGGCCACCTGGCTCTCATTCCTTTTTTTTTTCCAAAACTTAATCTAAATTAGAAAAAACTCAGGAAAACCTGATAAACAATCTCACCTTCTGAGGCAATATTTGGTGTTCTGGAAGCATTCTTGACAATAGTTCAATAAGGGTTGTGTTTGTTGGGACCTTCTATGTACACATTCCTAGAGAGCTCCCTGCTAAACTAACTAAAGAACACAAAGCAGAGAGCCTGTCAGCAAGGCATTATTAACTCTTGCTCACTTCTTTCTAAAATGTATAACTTTGGAATTGAAAAGGGCACAAAGAACATTGTGTTTCTGTGGTCACATTTCCTTTCCTCCTTTTCCTTCCTTGCGAGTGCTGACGTTTTGTTCCAAACCAGCAACTTCCTTCAAATGAAACAAGCACCTTCCATTTCTTTGCATGTTTCCTTTTTTCAGTAACAACTTCCTTCAGCTTTATCCAAACCCATATGAAAGATATACTGAGTTAAGCCTTAAACTGCGATTTCTGAATTATTTCTGGAAGACATGTTGCATTCAGTGTCTCACATAAAAGACCCCTGGAGCCAAACTGCATAACAGGAATTAATGATACAGGTTTTTCTTGATATGACTTAGCAGATCCCGAGACAGTATTTTTTTCTTGACTCAGTAGAATAGTTTCTGCTTCAGACTAGCTCCAAAACAGTAATCAGCATTATTTCTATGATAAATCACAAGATACCAAACTGACATGAACTAATCACACTTCACTCTTTTAATGAAATACATTTCATTTAGTAAATACAGACACCACCACAGTAAATACACAGTTTAAACATATTAGGAACGAGTAAGGTATGCAGATCTCAATTTGACAAGTACTTTGCTGAACAGCTTTAACAGCCAGTAATATGTACCTCCTACCAAATAACTGTTAAATGTCTATAACGTTTGTTCTATTCTAACAAAACAGGCACAAACACCTGTGTTTACCAAAGTATGATTTTCCTTAGTATGCATTTTGCCACTCCACTCTATCATGCTTTCATGTTACATCATATGCTTTTCTCCTTTCAGATTAAATATTAAACTGTATATAGTGCTTTTTATTTTAAACTTGGAGTTACTATTAAAGCATAGTGGGGAAATAATGTGGAGAGCCTTGCCACAGGGTGGCTGGCAGAGAAAGGACATGATAGAATTAAGCTAGTTAAAGTGTAGCAGGCCAGAGGGACCTTGAGCACAGCTGTTGTACAATAACAGGATGGGTAAGAGAAACAAGAATGTGAGAATTAGGGAACTGCTAATCGCAAGGCTAACACAAAAGATAAGCATGGGAGGAGTTGACATCTAACTATTAACCAATGATGAGCTATGCTTTTGCAATATGTATGAGCTAATTAATGAACAATATATAAGGCGTGTATTGAGTATCAATAAACGAGGCTTGCTGATCATCAATGGATGGTGCTTGTCTCCCGCTGATCTCTCCGACAAATAATCTCAGGATATACTGAATATCAGACTAAATTTACCAAAGGATTTTGCTAGACTTTGCTTTTTACTTTAGAAAATATTCATTTAGTCACAGAAAATTCATGATAATGAAATGTCTGCTTCTCTGCCTCCCAGTTTCTTTCTTTCCTCTCTCCATCCTATCTTCTCTAAATACACAAAATATTTCTAGGTTGACGAGAGCTAATACTGAAGGTATTTCCAACTACAGAATGCTGCTATTACTGCTGCTCAGAACACAGAAACTTTTCCTGCAGCCTAGAACATAAACATTTAAGAAAAAAAGAAAAATGCTATGCTTGTTTTAATTACATACAGTAAGGCCAAAATATAAATTTTAATCTGAAGATACTAATTAATGTATTATATAGAATCAAAATTGTTCTGCACTTTAGATATCACTTTTGGAAGGGTTCAATCTGCATGATATATGCAACTGAAGAAACTTGCTAGAAAGCCAGAGATGTCTTTTCACGGTTATAATTACCATGAAAATAAGAGACAGATTACAACCTGGTTTGCTGTGCAAGTTTGCTGAATCTTCATAAAGCTGTATAAAAGAGAAAAAAGCTTATTATCAGTTACACTAACTGCTGAAAAGATTATATGTGCTTTAGGGTAGAAAACAGATCAAAATGGGTGATGAGAACAAAAAATATAATGGTTGTACCAGAAGAATGGATACAAAAATTAGCAATTAAAACCCAAATCTGACTGTTTGGTAACAGAGGAGGACTGAAACATGCAGTCTGGCAATTGCATTTCAATTTCTGCAATGGATAATTACATGTTAGGCTCTAATATGGAGGAGACTCCTTTATAAAGCAAACCCTTTATCATGCATTATACATCACTTCCAAGCCATACCAGGAAAAGAATATCCTTTTTCTTGCAAACACTGAGCAATTACTTCTATATAGATATATTGGAAATAAAGTACTGCTGCACAGAGTGGAGCCCCTATGAGTTTTTATTGCAAAACATCACAACTTACTATGAAAACTATGAAACCTTCATGAGCTTTATGTAACAATCACATGGCATTTTAATTAGAATGCTGTATTCTGGAGTTAAGCTAATAACTCCAAAGTTATAACAAGTTTCTACTTAATTTTTGGTAGCCTTTTCATGTTTTCAGTATATATTCCCTCCTCCTGCAACAGACACCAGTGGAGATCTTTCTTTGTCAGCAAGGCTGCTTAGCGGGTATGAAATTCTAGGGGGAGTACTGGTTTTAACTTTTTATTGCTGGTAGTAAATCAGAGCTTCAGGATGTCTGCTGCTGATTATAGACAGAACCATAAAAAAGGAAAAAGTTTTCCAAAAAGTATGCTTATGCTCAAGACGAGCAGCAGATCCTGCTACAGTGCGTAACAATTTGTTGGGAAATCACAATGTCAGAATTTGCTGATACAAATTCCTCAGGGAAAAAACCTACCACTGTTTAGTCCTATCATAAAGAAAATGCTTCCTATCAGAAATAATTGACTATTGCAGCTGTTTTGGTCCCAGTGTCCCAGGCGATCTACCAAAGACTCCCAAAAGCCAGTATCAGAACTGCATACATTTCTACACCAGAAGAAAGTGGGCAGTAATAAATTCCTCTCAGATTCTGCTTTGGAGAATAGTTCTGAGCTGATCCAACAAAAATTAATTAATCCCAGTGATTAATACTGAGAATAAATAATGCTACTGCTGCTGTTGTAAAATATTGTCCAAAAACATAACTAAAGAAGATCTAAACCAGAGCTGGAAAAGATACGTGGTGGCTACACACAGATGAACTGAACGTGGTATTGCAGCGTTGCTGGATGGCGGAGGGCATGTGAGAAATGCAAAGCAGAGGCCCCGTGGCATGGACGGACTCATCAGCAAACGCTTGGTCTGCACCTCTGGTTTGCCACGCCAGCAGCCTCGCTTCCTGGCATTACCACTATTGTTGCTTTGTGTAGATGGAAAAAACATTCCACAGACAACACTTTTAAGAGAACATTATTACAAGTAGCTACAATAATTCAGAGCAGAAGAGGTTAAAAAATATCTGATGTTGAAGTTCCTGCTTAAAAAGGCTGAGTCTGAGAGATTAAGTATTCAAGGAAAGCACAGTCTGAATTCAGATGAAGCATCAGTAAAAAAAGGTACTATAACAAGAAAACGAATGAGTAGCAGCAAGTTGTGAGGACTATATCCCTTTAGTTGGGATATAGTGAGAACTCTAGTATGAAATTAAAAAATCTATACTGTCTATAGGATGTTTCTTATGCTAGAAAAATGGAAGGCAGCAAATGTAGCATCAACACTTAACATGAGCCTGGAGAATTAATAAGACTAGCATACACTGCTTCTCTGAGCTCTGTACAACATTGCCAGAGACAGGCTCCCAGCCAAGATGGTCCTTTGGAGTGACTCAAATACCTATCAAATTTGAGTAAGAAAGGAAACCTGTTCTGCCTATGCACTCCATTTCCAGTTTATGTTCTACACACATTTGCTCCCAGATGATGAACTGTGTGCTAGATTCCTGTCATTAAGCAATTATTGCCAAATTGTTGGCAATTATTGCCCAAAATAAATGTTAGAGGTAAACACAAGGTTAATCAACCAAAAAGACCATTACCTCTCTAAAATGTCCAGTGATCATATTCATGCCACTATGGCTGTGAAAGTACAGTAGATAAAACCATCTGAGGTCATCTTGGAATAAAACTAATTAAATCCTGAATTAGAGAATGATTTCTGCTTGAGCCATATCTGGCATTGCAAAAGGCTGTAGCTGTTGTGAGTTGGACTGGGTCAGGTGCAGGATATGAAAACTGGTAAGTCAGGTTACAGAAGTGTTCTTTAAAATGGGCAGCCAGTACAGACGTGATGTAAGGTACAAACATCAAGACTTATACTACAGCAGACACAGAGCTAGCATCTCAAAGGAAAGCACAGGAAAAACATCAATGCCCACAGAACTAAACAAAACTGTAAATTGCTGCAGATAAACTACAGAAGAGGCTCAGATGAGCCTGGATTTTGCTAAGGCATAGCTCGACTCTAAGTTACTTATTTACTCTAAGCAGTAAGTAGATAAAGACACTATACCAATTGTAACTATTTTGGATGTAGATAAAAGCAGTCCCAAATGCATTATGGATGTCATTATCTATATTGTTAATGTCTTTGCCACATCAAGCTGACAGCCATAGCCTAATGGATTAATTTTGGGCAGTGATTTAGCAATCTGTGTTCCCTAAATCCACCTGCTTGTTACACTTCATAAGATTTCTAGCTGAACCTCAATTACACCTTCAGGTTTATGAGGAGCAAAACATTTTTACGTGTTTATTTGTATCTTCCATTTACTGCTAAATAACCTTTTTTTCTCTTTGAAGTGATTGTGAGGACACAAATTCACTACAGGGTTACTGTTACCACATCCACCAGACTGGAGCAAGCTAAGAGGGTGTAAGGTGTGAGTGCCTTGAGAAAACATTGTGGAACTGCCCTGCCAAGAACTACTCAGTAAAGAGAAACAACTGCAGTTCCACAGTGTTTGGTGAAGGCACGGCTGGAAGTTCAGATGGTTTTTAAGGGATGTCAGGAATCTCTGAGGCTGCCTGGAGTGCAGTAGGATCATATCTTCTGGCTCTTCCCTGTTATTGTTATAGCAGATTCCCACACAGTCTCCGGCTCTGTGTGAAAATCTTTTAAAATAAATAATTTAAAATGGCTAGTCTTTTTACAGCAAAGATCACAAGCAAACCAACTGACCAGATGACAAGAAAATAATTTGGTATACCTGGATATATACTTTTGTTTAATGTCTCTGTTGTGTGCTCAAATACTGAAAGTTATCCAGTATTTGTGATGAGACTTGAGAATCACTGTGCTGAGCTATCTGAGAGCAGACTTGGATCAGCGACAGAGTAAACCAACTTCATTGAAATGTGGAGATGATTTCTGGAAGTAAAACCCAGACTAGCTCTTAGTGATTGTATTTATTTTTCTGAGGACCATCAGTAGAAGTAAGGCTGGAAGGAAGAGACGTACACTGGGAATCTTAAACAAAAAGGCATTCAGCTGGGATCCTTGGGCAACCCAATTTTCAGGCTAAAGGTCAGACACTTCTGGCCTGCTCTCAAGCAAACAAGCTGGTCACAGTCTCAAAAAGTGAGAAACGACTTGTCAATCTGAATGAACTTCCCACTCATGACTTCCTCATTTGATAGGAGTTAGGCTGCATCCAAGAACACTCTTAAAGCTCCTGGAAGGTAAACATGTGAATGTAATATATCCAACCAAGACTGGTTGATTCCCAGACCTAAAGAAGGGACCTCATACTTCCATGTTGTTGGTGTTACCTGACAGAATATGCAGGTTACACATGCTGAAGTCCTGCAAAATGTATGCAGGATTTCTGAAGGGCCTGCCAGATTAAGTTTCTTAGTCTGAGGAAGTGTAGGATTGGAAGCAAATGACTGAATTTGAAAAAAAATTGCCTCTCAAATCATTCCAAGTGCTGATGTTTTGCCAGTGCACATAAAATATGGTATAGAGTATAACCTTAGAATATGCTGCAGTTCAACCCCATAAAGCTAGTTAAGCCCTTATTGCCTTGATACCCCTACATGTTTCAAGATCTTTCAGCATTTGAAAATTGTCCCAAGACAGGTGAGATCCAGCTGTAAGAAAGTTCATCTAGTAATCTTACTAGTAATAGTAATGAATCAATCTTACTAGTAATATTGTACTAATAATACTATAGAGAGCCCCTGTTACCTTGGATTCTTTGTGCCCTACACCAGGAAACTTAACTGATTCCATCTGAGTCATACTACCAGGACACTGGTGAAGGTGCCTGGAGACATGGAAACTCAAATGATAAGGCACATCATAAACTGAAGAAATTTCCTAAACTTTATTATATTACAACATATATATATATGAGAAAAGAAATTTGTATATTAAACCCAATGATTTCCTCAATCAATGGACTTGTAACAGTCAGTAACCATCATCTCAGACTTGAATTTCAAAATAAAAATATTGACCCTCTTCAGGCCCAAGATGGTCCTGTTTGGCACCCGAAAGTATCTGCTGTAAGTGTCCTTTCTCCTGAAGTGAGAGGAGATTTGTCTCCTAGGACTGGAATACTAAGTACTTCCTGCTTGTGGAAGCATCCCTGGAGAGAGACAGGATAAGTGGTGGAGAAGATAAAGAAATCACATACACCCAAGGGCACAGATGTTCATTCTTCTAGAATCTGACATTATTCCCACCCTTATGTACAGAGATATGAAAGCCACATGCCAAAAAGTGAGAGCATCCAGTCTTTCTATTTCACGGATGCCTTCAATTTCCCAAAGAAATTGATCTTTAATAGAAAAAAGAAAAAAAACCCCAAACCAAACAAACGAAACAATCAAACCAAACAAACAAGATTAAAAGGCAAAGGCAAAACAAAAAGGAGTGAGTTTGTTTACTGGATAGTATCAACACATCCCTTTTCTGCTGCTCTTGACACTAGAGTCTGTACAGAGGTAGAAAATAGTGAAGTACAGAGGACTTGACTCCTGAGTGCAACTGCAAATGCATTTTCATTCTGAAATTCAAATGAAAATTACACATGGTTGTAGAGTGGCTCTGGTGTCATTAGGAGTGCTCAAGATGTCATGAGAGTATGGGAAAAAAAATCAGAAAGGTCTGATTATTGAGTGTTAAGAGTGAAGTGGAGAAGAGTGGAAGGTAATGGACCCTCTGTGTTACCAATGTTAAGTGATGTCTGATGGTACAATCTTTATGAAGGTCTTTTTCAATTACAGGGGAACACACTCACAGATTCTCTTGAGACAGAAAAGTCCCAGCATTTCTATAGATGCTAAAGAAGTCTGCGAGTATAACGAGGATCTAACTCCTGGAAGGTTACTGCATGATGGAATACCAAAGCCTTATGCTTTTATTTCCGTACCACTATTGCGCACACTTCCCTTACCCTTAAAGCAAGATGTCACAGGACTAGAAAAGAAAAATGTTTGTTCCATTAGCACAAGGACCCAAAACCAGCAATCTACCCTTAAGAATATGGCACCACAAAATACAGTTGCAAACCAGATTAATTCACCAACATGCTGAATTTCACCATTCAGTAGAACAGCCACTCACAGCTATGTCTCCTGTTGGAAAATATCCGAGAGTCCAAACCAGGTCAGGATGAACCCATGGTTGACTTAGAGAGAGGAAATAATTCCCTTCAGTGATTATTTGAGAAAAGACTTCATACTGACAAGCTATCTGACGGATGAGTGGGGATGTTTGTCACCTGGTATCTGCCTGGCAAGGGCAGCGCTTGAGGTCTTGAATTACTTGCCAATTACAGCTCACTTCCAAGAAACGGGCTGAGGTCAAGACTTTAATCAGCTTCAACCAGATCCAAATAACCACGTACTTGGTTACTGAGACCATCATATTTTAAATAATGGAAAACATTTAATACTATGATAACAGAAAGTTATAGTTTCATTATGTTCTTCAATTCTAATAGAAAAAGCTCTCCTTGCCCCAAGAAAAAAAGAAATCTGCATTAATCAGAGTAATGATACTGACAGCACCAGGTGTTGAACATGGTACTTGGAACTATACTTCTATGTTTCCTGATTCTATATGTCCACATAACACAGTGATGTCTAAAATTGTTAGTGGATATAGAAAATACACTAATACTGAATTTGCTACTTCACCACTGCAACAAATATTCACCAGAAGGATGGGATGTCATCCAGAGAG